>APFE030031337.1:7699-101836 GCA_000404065.3 Pinus taeda
GTGCGCGTTTGCCAAAAATCATTACGAAACTTAGTTGGCGCGAGTGTTGTTCTAGGATAGAGTGCCAATGGGCGCACCCCTTTTTGAGGATCTCAGTGGTTGGCGCGGATAAG
This sequence comes from Pinus taeda, assembly GCA_000404065.3. Lineage (NCBI taxonomy): Eukaryota > Viridiplantae > Streptophyta > Pinopsida > Pinales > Pinaceae > Pinus > Pinus taeda. The sequence goes on from APFE030031337.1 coordinate 7,813, forward strand.
ACACTGTGTACCTGCGCCAATGGAAAAAGGGCACTTTTCAGGGATAATTTGCAGAAGGTGTCTTCAAGGAATATGAAGTACATACTCAGGGGAACATAATGCAAATGTTTTTAGGCTATGTCACTACTCACAGGTCCTGGAATGTATCCTCCAATGTACGAAAATAGGGGTAACAAGGGCGGTGACCAATGGTGACAAATTACTGTGTAACAGAGGTTCTTCAATAAGATGGAAGTTCTCTACAAATAGGACTTCGCAGTTTATTAGTAATAAATGACAAGCTCAACATAAGGTTAAATTATAGTCAAAAATTTCTGACCAATGCTAAAGACACTTTTAAATTTGTAGGAGGAAGGATCAACATGATAGAAAAAGCATTTTTAGAAGCATTGGCATATGATTTAGATATACAATATGAAATCAAGCATATCTTTGTTTCCAAACCAACTTTTTCCAAATACACTGAAGTGGACAAGGTCTACATGAAGTTACTTAAGATATCTATCCCTAGTGAACAATGTTGGGATAAATTATGTGAGTTGGTGGAGTAAGAAGATAACTTAGTTGTAAAGTGCAACATGAACAACACAACAGGATTCGAAGCACCACATTTTCAGTAATTCCACAAATCAAGTGCCAACACTTCAGACAATTCCAATTTTCCTAAATTTTTGTAATAGTTAGACAGATTAAGCTTGTGAATTCCTAAATACATCCTAGTCAATTTTTACATGATACTTTGTAAATAACTTATAAATACTTCTCTTTTTTTATGTATCAAGGGTTGATTTTTACGTTCCAGGAAGCTATTGTACTATTTTAATTTTATGGGTTGATCAGTAATAAAAAAGACATTCTTCACAAGATTCATGTGTTGAACTATTTGGTGAAGTGCTTCTCTCACTTTCCATGTGTTGTCCCTACGTTTCCATGCCTATGTTTTCTTAAATCTAAATTATTTTACAGAAAGTTGATGAATAAAATTTGTTGAAAAATACACTCTAATTCTCACTATCGATAATTTAAATTATTTCTTCTGATATCATGTTAAATAATTCTTAACTGCTCTTTAACTTCAATTGAACTTATATCTTTTTTCTATCACACTTCATTTAAACATAAAGGTTCTAGGTAGTTCAACTACCTTTCCCTATGAAACTGTTTGGAAATCTAAAACATATCCACGTTAAGTTGTAGACTCCATAGCCCAATGGAAGTTTCAGGCATTTAATCAACTAATCAATTTCCAAATCAAACTCCGAACTCTCATAACCAGCCTAATATTCAAATACAACAAATCTAAATCTGATAGAGAGATCCCTCTCTGAAGTTGGTAAGGCTAGATCCAAGCTTCGAAAGTGGTTTTGTGCTTACTTCTGTGGTTCTCTTTTGCAACCTCAGAAAATTATAGGGTGTTAACACCTTAGAAGGAATTAAATGTACTAGTTGGAAATACATTGTGGAGGATAGAGAAAAGAGGGGAATAAATAAATGACCCAATCCATCTAGTCTAATCCTCAAAAAAAAAATAATAGCTCGTAGAATTTGGGGAATGCATGTCCAATTGAGCTTATGAAAGGTTTTGGAGAGGTAAATTTTTATTATCATTCTTTTATTTCTAAATTTTTGTAGAGAGTGAATGATATCTTGTGCTACTATTATGCCATCTAGAATTTGGTGGCCTTCAACATAACTAATATTTTCCTTTTAGATGAGGGATGGGAGCAGAGGTTTAAGGAAATTAACAATTCTTGTGATTATATTATAGATAGAATTAAAGGGGGAAATGGTTCAAAAGCCATTAACAATCCATGATTCATTTGACTTAAGAATGAGAGTGAGAATGGCAATATTGAAGGTAGGGAGGATGGAGGTGGAAATTCTAGACTCTTCCACAACCACCTTGATGTCATTTTTAAGAAAGGCCTAGAATTCTTGATAAAAACCATAGTGCAAACATCTCACCTAAGGGCGTAGTTTGTTTCATACCCATCATTTCTTCCTCCACTTTTGAAAGGCTGATTTCTCTCATTACTATGTTGTTCTTTTCATTGTTGATTATAGTGGGAATATTAGTAGCATCTTTGTTGATTGATTGTTGAGAATATGCATTGGGATCCTTTAGAAGAGTATTGTAGTAGCTAGAGATATCCTCTTCTAGTTCCTTAGGCTATCAGATTCTCTAACCCTCAATGTTTATAGGGAGAAAATGCAATTGTGATGCCTAAGTTTGATCATAGACTTGTGGAAGAATTTATTGTTCATTTCCCCCTCTCTAATCCATTTCACTTGGAGATTTTTATTTCCATAATAATTCTTCCTAGGATTTGTGCTTCTTTGGTTGGAAAATAGTGATAGATTCCTCTTTGATTAGATCTACCATTCTCCCTTCTAGCATCATTTTCTATTAAATGCATTCCATTTATTCTTCTAGTATAAGTTTGGCCTAAAAAATGCTTTCAAACTCTTCATTACTCAACCTTTTGATGTGTCTCTTGAGGACCTTAAGTTGTTGTTGAAATTCAAACATGAGTGAGGTTCTTGACACCTCAATTTCTTACCACGAGTTGTTAACTTTGTCCAAAAAGAAGGGATCCTTAATAAAAACAAGTTTTGAAAATAGAATGACCTATTTTTAGTTCTTTTGTTTAGATCCACATTCTAGAAAATTGGTCATTAGTCTAATCCAACACAATAAAGAACCGATGCTTCTAAGAAAATATGTCATTCTATGAAGAATTCAGAAATGAAAAATATGTAATTTGTAAGCAATCTAGTATTTACATCGTCAATTACTTTTCCAAGTCTATATGCCACTCATGGTGTCCACATCTATAATTTCCAACTTCTACATAATATCGTTGAATTGGTAAGGGTCCACATCAAGTTTTTAAATTCCTCCCTTTTTCTCATCTTGATATTAATAATTTTGAAGTCACCACCCATGATCTAGAGATAATCTCAATGAATACACATGATACATGACAGAGAATGTAAAATTGAAAGTCTTTATGAGTGTAGGTGTGGCCGATATATCACTGTTATCCACTCTAGTTCTTTTGAGCCAAGATAGTGGAATCTTCCTAAGAGAATATAGGGGATAATAGTATGGTCAACAAAGTATATTTTCATTGGGTTCCAAAGGATCATTAGTCCTCCTATCTAACCAATAGCATCCAAATACATCGATTGATAGATTTTTCAACAAAGAAATGTTAACGTGCTTAATCTCGCAGCTAAGAATTTTGTTTATGGAAATAATATTACCAAGGGAATTTCCTTCTTGATTGTTTCTTTAATAATCCCTTGCTTTTGATGGAAGTTCAAGCCTCTTATGTTCAAATATATAATATTCATTATTATTATTGATGGCTGGAGGAAAGCACCTATGAAATGAACATTACTTTTACCAAATTAGCTAAGAACTCACCTGCTTCCTTAATTAAATCATTGTTTCTCTTCCTTCCTTTTTTTAAATCATCCTTGCTAATTTGGGAGTTCATTTTAATGTATGTGTATGAAATCCTAATAATTATTTCGAAGAATTTACCCTTTATAACATGGGTTTTTTTACAATTTATTACCTTTAGATAAGACTAATGGAGTAAATTCATTTTTTTTTAGGGATTGTGAATGGATACTTCTCTTGGCTAGCCTCAAGCACAGGAGAAAGCATGATATTGTCTATATCCATGTATTTTTCATTTCTAGTTTCTCCTATTTTAGTTGCATTTGGTACTTTCTCTTCTCTCTTTGTTGGAGTATCCTCTGGGTTTTCTAGGTTCTTTCTTTCTGTGGTGGAAGACTTTGGATTTAGATCCTGTTGCATCATCAGTGTTACTCCTACGTTTGAGGTTAGTTGTTATTCCTCTAACATTGGAGATATTGATGATTCAATGTTGTTAATGTAGTAAAAGGTCTCCCATAATGAGGACATCGTAGTTTTTTGGTTCCTACTTTGAATGTTGACTCTTTGAAAACCCGCTAAGTCTTACAGTTGCAATAGAGGAGATTGGGTCACTACGTAAATGAGGGGACACTCTTTGAATATATTTCCATACTCATGGTAGCATGTGCAGTGAAATTGGGCATGTTGATACCCTAGGGGTTGCACTATATCTCCATCAAGATATAATATGTCAATTTATTCTACCAGTTGTTGAGATATATTCATATAAACACAAATATTTTCATAGAAAATATACCTTCCTCATATAGTGACCTCATAAATTTTGATAAATGAGCCTATGGCATTTCGAATTCCCTCTCATATTTCTTCTTCTAATCATTCCTTTAGGATGGAGTAGATCCCCATACATACGTGGAACAATGAATTTCTCCTTCTTTGGGTAGTATTTTGGAGTCCAAGACCTCAAGAAGAGCCCTACTTTGTGGTAAAAATATTTCCCATTTTCAAAAACCCTATTGTGATCCTCCAAATTGGCAAAGATAAGTAAATGCTTGTCCATGAGTTCTAGATCTATATCAACTTTATGATTCCATTTCTATTTTATCCACACAACCAAGTTTCTTTTAGTAGTCTATATGTCAATAAACTTACAAATCAACTCATGATCTTGCATATGTTGTACCAACCATTCAATTTTGTCTAATGTAACTTTATACTTATGGCTTTGAACTTCTTTCGAAAGACAATAATTATGGGTTCGGATATGTGAGGAAGCTTCTACAAGTGGTTTTTCTAACGTTTGAGCTCATATTTAGTTGCCTACGGGAACTTTTCATACGACAGATTGATGAGACAACATTAGTTAATTGTGCTTGGCTGTGGCATTTGAGTCACTTGCTCCGACATTATTGTAAGAGGGGTTTCAACCCTTGGCCCTCCTCTCCCCTCCCCTCCCCCATGGCCTCCGGGACCTTCATAGTAAGAACAAAAAAGTTGTGAAAAGCCAAAGGCTAGAGGGAACAAACAAAAGCAGTGAGGATGAGGTCAATTAAAGTGTTGGCCCCTAGGGGTGAAACCCCAGTTTGCCTAGCCTAGGCCATATGAACCCTTATCATAAAATTGATTAGATGAGTTGATCTTAATAAACGTTAGTTGTCATTATTATCCTAACTTTTTAAGTAATTTAATAAAAAAATAATTTCCCATTTCATAGTTTGATGCATTCAATACCTACATTTAATAAACCACTAAGAAAAAAATGTCAAAAGAAATGTCCAATACCTTAGACAAAACCACATGGAACATTTTCATGGTTTTTATTGGTTTTGTCAAATTGATTTATAAGATTAATACAAATAATTGAATATTCACTATGTTTGCTTTCAGAAATGCCCTAGATTCAAGTATAAGGGATATGTTTTTTTCTAATGATAATTTTAAAATAATAAAATAATGCTTATATTAACAAATTAAAAATAACAATAACAAAATTTTATTTTAATGTGGCTCACAAAAACACTTGAACTTCCATCATGATTTTAAATCATTTTTATAGAGAGAAATAAAGTAATTGAAGTACATCTACAATTGTTTATACTTATTAGTTTGAGGGGAATGTGCAATTCCTTCACTACTCAATATAAACTTTACATATGGCATTCTAAAACAATATTGATATTACAATTAAGTAAGAATGAGATGCGTAATTCATCATGTATTCACTTAACATTGATGCCACTATCTATATATATTTATATATTATATATTATATTAAAATGATAACATATTATCTTTTATGACAATATGAAATTTTCATCCATGTTAAAATTTAAAATCATAATATAAATCAATATATATGAAGAAAATATAACATATAAGAATTAAACTAAGGTGATAAAGGTAGGAACATTTCTCTAACCACCTAAATTACATAATCTAATCAAATATATTGAAGTTATGTATACTTAACTGATTACAACAAACAAAACATTGTGAAATAGTCAAAGTCCATAAAAACGGTTGTTAAAGTCCATAAAAATGGTTTTCTTTTGACCAGTGATATAAGAACAACAATTCGGCCTGACCGACCATGGGAGCTGATTGATGAGAATATAAAAGTCCGTAATAAAGGCTAGGACCCCAGAAAAGATGAAGAAAGGAGTTGTATTTGAACTAGGTGTCTGTGGCATGATGGGATTCCAACACCACAAGGCAATATCTTTGTCAGCGAGACACTGTTAGTACAACGCATTTACCCTTTCATCTCACTTTATAACCTTTCTTTTTCTTTATCTATCAGTGAACTCTCTTGTTATTGATATATCTTCACATGTGCAATGCTGCAGCGATAATATTCAGGCAATATACAAAGCTTCTCTTCGTGCAATCATTTGCACAGGTCTTCATAATTATGGCCAGTGGAAGTTAGACGCTGCGTCGATGCATGTCGTTCCCTTATTCTGATTTTATCGACATATGATTAAAGTAGAAAAATGACAGAAAAACGTGGAATCGTTGTGTCAGAGCTTTACTTGATGTCTAAAATTTTCTGAAGAAATAATAATTTCTTACATGAATAATTTTAGTTTGAATTAGTTACCATAGAATCTACATTAAGAATATTTTTATGCTAATTTTTCAAATCCCAAATGGGATCAATCATCACTATTTATGAATGATGATAAAAGAAGAGTAGCTTAGAAAGAATCGGCAGCTCTTCTTGCTATCCTCACTCTAAAATTTTGGAGTAAAAGGATTTCACTCCAGGCATCCTCTGAGTATATATGGACAAGATTTTGGATTTAAGAGATCTGTGGTTTGCATCTTTTGAAACCACAGATGCAAACCACAAATCTCTTAAATCCAGAATCTTGTCCCTATAAGAAATGGATGGTTGGAGTGAAATCCTTTTACTCAAAGATTTAGAGTGAGGATAGCAAGAAGAGCTGCGGATTCTTTCTAAGCAGCTCTTCTTTTATCATCATTCATAAGTACTGATGATGGATTCTATTTGAGATTTGAAATCGTTGGCATAAAAATGTTCATACTGTAGATTCTCTGGTAACTGATTCAAAAAATTCAAACCACAGATCTCTTAAATCCAGAATTTCAATTTAGTTGCTCAAGATGAAATAATAATTTTCTACATGAATAATTTTAGTTTGGTTGTTCAATATGTTTAGTGGAATTATGGCTAATGATATAAACACAGGATTCAAGGAGAAAGAAGCCTAATTTGAACAAAGTATATTGGGCAGGAATGGAATTTCAAATGATACAGTAACATCACATCAAATCAACTCAACTCAACAAGAAAGCAACTCTATCAACGAGACATCGTCTTGCATTTTATTAGATTTTATAACATCATGACCCAATTGATTATAAGATGTATTTCAAATTCCACTAACCCTAATATATCTTAAAATTATATTGATAACGATACATGAAGAAAATCAGTTATTACTGATATGTTAGATATCCGTCACCATGGAGCGATAATAATTAGACAGCATACAAAACCTTCTCTTCACTTTCATGAGTGTTCATAATTATGGTTAGTGGGAATCGGAGGCTGGGCCAGTGCAGAATCGCTTATTAAAGTAGAAAACAACGTAGCAAGGATAAAATAGTTGGTACACCATGGAAATATTTGAGGGCTAACATCACCATGGAATCGTGTGAATAATTGAAATCGTGATTTAATTAACGAAGACATTCATCATTGTACTCCATCTCTAATCTGAGGTATTAATAACCCTGAGAAATCATAATCATCTGAGGATAGATCAGGTGAAGTTGACAGGGACACCAAAAGCCCATGGTTGAAATACATAACGTTTTCAATGATTTTCAATCTTTTGGTTTTCTGGCCATTAGGTTAATTTTATCTCGAATTTATTAAAAAAATTGAATCATCAATTTTAATGGTTTTAATTTACAAAAGCGTTTCGAGGCTTCTAGGATACTAAATGTGTTTATCCACTACATATTTTGAATAATTAAAATTCAAAATGTTACTAAAAATTATATCAACCAATTCTTTAAAAAAACTAAAAACATATAATATATATATCAGGCCACCATTGTTTTCACTAATAGTTTGGCTTTGATGAGCCCTTAGGTATTAAGAACGCTGAGAGATCATAATCATCTGAGGATACTAAATTGCTGATGACAAATCATGTGTGCACAAGTAAACAGAATGGTAGGTAGGAATTATTTTATTTGAATTTATAAATAATGATGTGATACGATCCAAACAGAAAGTCAGAGTCAAAACTCTTTGAACAACAGATAAATTCTTACCTTTAGATACAGTACTCTACAGTGTAGCTGTGACCATCAACCCCAACGTGTTACTTTTTTGTTCTCATGTCCGCACAAGTATGTCTGTAAAGTCAACTCAATTTTTTTTATTATTTGGGTTAGTATCAATATATAATTATTTTAATTTGGTTTGCCTTTAGCGATGGATGATTTACGTAAATTTCTAAGTTTAAAATAGGCTGTATTTTAACATATAAACGAAGTAAGATGAAAAAAATATGATTGATTATATATATATAGATATTCTCGTGAGAGTAGCTTATGATTTAAGAGAATGATTCAAATGTATTCGAAATCTATGCGTTTTTTTAAACTCTTTTAAAACTAAAAAAATTGAATTATAAATTTTAATCATAATAATTTTTAATTAATAAAATTTAAAATTTAATAGTATTAATGCAATTTAATAACTAATATAAAAATTATTTATATTATATAATAATTCACATTTATATAATATAAATTATATAATTCCATGGAGTATAGAATAGTTGTGGTGGAAATTGATAGGGTGTATTGTTAGTCACACTGTGATGTAAATAATGAAAAATAAAATTATTATAGAAAATAAAGTAAATAATAAGGAAAAAAACTTATAAAATTAAATAATCTCCGATAATGTTATACTTCAATTATGATTTTTCTTAATTTTCATTTGACAAATTTAAATTAAAAATTAAACAAAAATAAAATGTTTATGAAACTTCTTAAATCCATTAATTTATATATTTATATACCATGTAGTATTACATAATTTACTAATTTTTTTTATGATAATTAAATTATTATATCTTTTTCTATATTTTCTCTCATATAAATTTGGTCTCTCCTTTACCTTTATCTTTATATATATATAGTTATAAAAACAATGGGTCAAAACCAAGAAATCATTTCTGTAATATAATAGTGCAAGGTCAAGCTTTCTAATATCAAATACAAATGAATGGTTTACAAATAAATTTAGGTACAAATCCAAGAAATAGATAACAAAGTAATGTCAAGCTTATGGTTTACAAGTTTCCTTGATTGTCATCATAATTTTTTCTTCTTTAATAACATTTATAATAATGTTTATGACCATGGAAATATATTATTTACATCTCAATTTATCTACCAAAAAAGTTACTTTAATTATTTTTATAATATAAAGCTTGGATTTTTCCTTTATCCTCTTTCTGGGTGAATCATTTGTTTCGATTGCTTTTTCCTTTTCTTTCTTTTGGGTCTATTTTGTTATAAGCTTAGTGAATTTTCTAAGTGTGATTGTTAGAGCGTGTGAGGATGTTATTTTTATTTGAGTTTATTGAATACAAAAAATAATTGCATTTTCATTGAGTGAGCATTATGAATTGAGTTTTGATTCTATTTATAATATCAATTGCACGTCATTTCCTTATTAATTAAGGACCTTTAAAATAAAGGTTTGATAAAATCAATTTGAAATGTGTTTTCTTTTCCACTCGTAGCACACCAGGAGTAGTTTACGCTGGGGCGTGGAAAAGTAGAGCGAGGTTAATAGCTCTAAGATCAAAAAATAAACCTAGCATGTTGCGGTAGGGAGGGAAAACCCGTTTTCTATTGTGTTTACTTGGAATCTTTTCTAATGAGACGTGTGCACAAAGTCACATTGACACTAAGAGAGTGATCTACCCAATTCGTTGGTATTGGTGGTGTGGTTTATATGTATTGGCGGGTGCTACTAGCCTTTTATTGTTATAGCACGGACTTACTTATTAGGAGTATGTCTTGATTTTAGGAATCTCTCGTAAGGGATTTTTAGCTTAGTTTCTCATCCATTGTGTGAGAATTTGACTTAGTATGGTTCCCCATGGTAGTTATTCTAGGTGGTAGCATTAGTGGCCTATCTTAGGATGTTACATGGGTGACCTCAATGGAGATGTCTTTGTTGTATTTAGAGTAAATGTTGGTCAAACTCACTTGGTTTTCCTCAAGGGTCCTTCACTACTTGTGTGGTTAATTGTGTTGGGTCTAAAAGGATTATTAGGCAGGTCACAAGCATAATTTCTCCAACCATATCTTCACTATTAACATGGGTCCTAATAAAATAAACTTCAATAGCGTGAGGATCCCTTTTTTAACTCTCTAGTTTGTGTGTGCTTAACGTCTAGGTTTTTGTAAGAGAATGTTGTTTGGCGTGAGTCATATTTTGGCCTTAGGGTGTCTTCACTAGCTTATTTTGTCAAAACTATATACTCACCATGGCTCAAAAAAACTTTTAATGTTATGATAGACTATTAGGCCTTTACCCTAAAGAGGTGTCTCCACCAGTGCATAGATGTAGATTGATGCCAACAATGAAAGACTCAATCCATGCTAAGGTTGGAGGAATGAGCATGGTCCTATGGAGGAAGAATTTATAATTGTTGAAATAATGAATAAAATTCATTTGTAACACTTCAACCCACCTTTATCCAACCCTCTTCAATTGGTTTTAGTGCAACTAAGGCCTTATGTTAGTGAACCTTTTTGCTTGATTTTTTAGATGATATCACTTATGCCTCTATAGGTAATATGGGTCCCTCTTTACCCTCCATGTTGGCAGTTTCTATTGCCATGTCATCTTTACCCTACTTAGTGTGGTGGGACCATATGTCATTCTGCACCTCTCACATCCTCTCGGGGCATTCCAAAGGTTACATGCCCCTAGGTTGCTAGGCCCCTATACGACTAGTGTAACCCCTTATTGTTATTAGTACAACCCCCTTATTATATTGTTGTACCCATTTAGTCCCCATATTGTAACTATTGTGCCCCATAGAAGCCCACTATTGTTATTATTATGCCCTTGCATTATTATTGTTATGTCGACTCTAATTATATTATGACTCCTTAGACTCCTATATTTAGAAAAGAGGTCTTGTCATTTGTATCATCCAAGAATTGTTTATTTGTGTAATGTAAAGGAGGTTTCCCCCTCGAAGAGACTGAATTATAAGGCGTTGATCTATATTTTCTATCTTTTTGTGAGCTGGCTTCATAACATTTGGTATGAGAGTTGTGGATTCTAGGGTTTTGCTACTCCAAACAAGTTGTCATGGGATTTTCGCTATAACTATTTTGCGACGAAGTTTCAGAAGCTAAGAAAAAAAACATTTGAGACGAAATCAATTTGAACCTTGGCTCTAAATTTTAGATCCTCTCTCACTATTTTTAGAGATATAGCCTGAGGAGGTTAGGGTTTTTGCAGACCCCCAAATTACATTCCAAACAGGTGACCTAGGGAAAATCATCATAACTTTCTCTCTGAGCATCAGATTGAAATTTCGTAAGAAGTTATAGAAAGAGGACAAACTGCAGCTTCTTGTGTACATTTTTTAGATCCAAAGGTTGTAACAGTGACACGTGTTACGTCACACAAGTTCGCTCTACTGAACTAGTCTATAATTAGGTCACCGTGGGATATTTGGCATAACTCTTCCTTGGAGAATCCAATTTGGATCATATTGGTGGCATTGGAAAGAAGACACAAAGGGCTATTGTAGGTCGCAATTTCAGAACTGGAAGAACCGAAATTACAGAGTTATAGTCATTTCAAGATCGACCTCATAAAATCAAGAAAAGGCTATATGAGGAAGTTTGATGGCAAGGAACCAGTAAATTGGACACTTTAGATGGAGCAATATTTTGATCTACATGGTGTACCACTATTACAAAAGGTATGTATTGCATCTTCATATTTAGAAATGGATCAATTTTTATGGTATAAAGGGCTTTGTTCTTGTAAACAACTTGTTACATCGTCAATTTTCACAGAGGAAATGATAGCACATTATGAGGATACAAAGAGCAACACCTTCTTTAGAGAAACACGAAAACAATTGGAAAGAGTAAAAGAGCTTTGTTACATGGTGGAAAGTAAAATTATGAAAACAAGGATGTCTACCCCTCACAACTATAATAATGGAAGTGTTGTTTCTTCTGGCCTTCCACAACATACAAGGGTTACACCACAACAATTGGAAGAGAAAAGAGAAAAAGGGCTTTGTTACAATTGTGATAGCAAATGCACTAAAGGTCATAACTGTGCTGAGAAGAAATTATTTTACATAGATTATGAAGAGGAGGAAGAAAAGGATAAAAAAACATCAAACAAGGAGTATATACACTAGGAACCAACCCCAGAGAAAGAAGAAATGAATCCGACCATATATTGTAAAACATTGGCAAGAATTACCACTCCTAAAACTCTCAAGATAGAAGGACATATCAAGAATAAAAAGGTTAAATAAGTGAAAGATCACATCAACAAAGAAGAAATGAAGCCAACCATATCATGTAATGTATTGGACGGAATTACCACTCCTCAAATTATCAAGATAGAAGGACATATCAAGAAGAAAAATGTTCAAGAAGTGAAAGATCGCATCAAGCATCAAGAAATGAATCTGACCATATCTTGTAAAGCATTCGAAGAAATTACCACTCCTCAAACTCTTAAGATAGAAGGACATATGAAGAAGAAAAATGTTCAAGCAGTGAAAGATCAGATCGAGCATTAACAACAAGTTCTCCAACTTTTAAAGGATAACGTCACTTTGGTGTAAAATCAAATGAAACAATAGGTAGATCAACATTGTAGTGAAAAATGTTTTGATGTAGGTGATTGGGTATTTTTACTGCTACATCTTCAACAAGGTATTTATGAGAAGGACATGTTGGAAATACTACATGCACTTAAGAAATGGCGATCTTATCGAATGGGAAGACACTTCGAGGTAAAAATGGATCATGATAGTCTTAAATACTTTTTTGAACAAATATTATCTATAGAAGAATAGAAAAAATGGGTCACAAATATATTGGGTTATGAGTTTGACATCATCTATGGAAAAGGCAAGAAAATTTTTATTGCAGATGCACTCTCAAGAAAGGATGAGGATGTGGAAGCATTGTTTTGTGTTATTTCTATTATCCAACCAGATTGGATAAACGAAGCAAGGGATGAATGGAAGAAGGACGAAGAAGTGTGGCCACTCATTCAAAGGTTGTAGAAGATCCCAATTCAAACAATATTTCTAGAACTTAAAGAGGAAGGAAAAATCATATTGGAACCTGGAGCAGTCACAAAAACAAGAAATTGACATCTACAAAATCGATCGATTTTAGAGTATCTCATCAAGTGGAAGAACTTACCCGCTAAAGATTCCACATGGGAGGACAATAGTATTCTACAGAAGCATCAAGAACTACTCAAGCGTTGAAGACAACACTTTCTAAAGGAGTGACATGTGAGGCCCCTATACTACTTGTGTGACCCCTTATTATTATTAGTACAAGCTCCTTATTATATTGTTGTACCCATTTAGTCCCCATATTGTTACTATTGTGCCCCATAAAAGTCCACTATTATTATTATTGTGCCCTTGCGTTATTATTGTTATGTCGGCTTTGATTATATTATGACTCCTTAGACTCCTATATATAGAAGGGAGGTCTTGTCATTTGTATCATCCAAGAATTGTTCATTTGTGTAATGTAAATGAGGTTGCCCCTTTGAAGAGGCTAAATTATAAGGCATTGATCTATCTTTTCTATCTTTTTGTACGCTGGTTTCATGACATAAGTAGCCAAGCCTTTAGGAGTCCATTGTTCTTTGCAGCACTTACCCTAGGGACATAATCCTTATCATTAGTTTCCCTAGGATCTCAATATATTGGGATGAATTATAACCTTGGCTCACACTCTCCTACATTTAACTAAGTTATGGGGGGACCTTATGGTCTATTAGGGGCTTATTTCCCCCATGACTCATTTAGTTAACAACGAATTCATTTTCTAACACCTATTAACTTATTATATTTGGATAAGATGAAAAATGACCACATCTATCACGACCCTAGGTGGCCACCTATGTCACCCAAGTTGCCATCTGATATTGTTAAGTTTGAATGGAAGCTAGTGGATAATCCTTCCATGCACATCACCACCCACCATCTATGGCATTTACATAACTATTTGGTGGATTATTATGTTGGTTGATACTCTTTCAAAAAACCCTAACTATGGATGTTGCAAAATGGTATATCAAAATTGATAGGGCATCCCATAATAACTCTTCTTCCTTGGCTTGTACTTTCTTGAACCATTTCCAATTACCCATCAGATAAGATCTTAGGAATAAAGTTTTGTCAAACTTCAACCAAGATTATGCTACTCATATTTTTAACCACATTCATGAGTGAAATAGAAAAAAGAGGCTAGTATGAACTAGGCTTCCTCATGATGTATTTAGAGGTGGTTTCACCCAATCCATTTTACCACTTATAACCAAGGATTTCCCTGTGATTGGGGAAGAAACCTAGGACTAGGTGATCTTATGTGCTCAGCATCTTGATTTGATTTACTCTCATTTTGAGACTTTACATGATATCATTCCTAATTCTCATCAAACTTCCATAGATCCACAAAATCCCAAGCTGTGATGGCACTCTGATGGTGTTATTGGTTCTATTTCATTTCATACTATGAGCCAACTAGCTATGTAGCTAGGGAAAATCATTATCATGTCTCAAGCCCCAACAAGTTCATTTAGTTATCAACAAGCACCTTCTTCTCAATAGTTTGCGAGGTTGTCACGTTCAACTCTAAAACATCTAAAAATCATCAACAACATAACAATAAAAAGAAAAGGAATAAGCAAAATAATAGACCTTCTCATGAGAATAACCAAAACTAACCTAATCAGGGTGGGGTTACAAATGAGAGTTGTTGAAATATTAAGTTTTCTTGTAAGAAATGTTAGGGAGAACATTTTAACCCATGGTTTCCCTCATACAGATGAAACAACACAAGTAAAACTAAAATTAATGTCAAAAGGAAAACAATTCTTTCAATGAAATTATACCTGTACTTTCTGGCTGCGAAGTGACCACAAGATTTTGGGGACGACTCTCCTCCCAACTGTAGGCTCAATTATGTAGGATTCTGCTACAATTGGCCACCCCCGAGCCCTCAATCAACGACTACTACCAGTATTCCTAAGTCTTAGTATACCATTCTCCCAAGAGAATGAAAGATAGAACCTCAGAATGATGGAACCCCTCCCATCCTCCTCACCATTCATTAAATAGAACAAAACTTTGGAAGGGGAAACACATGCACACCCTCCATGTGTATGCATGCTACTTTTTCTTTACTTTCCTTTGATTTTTTTAGCTTTCTTGTTTTTCTTTCCTTCTTTTTGATAATTTCCTTCTTTTATTAGAGTTTTAATATGGTTATTACTATTTTTATTTTTATTACTTATTTCTTTTAATATCATTTTTATTTGTTATTTTCTTATTACTTTTTTATTTATTTTTTTTACGACTTATTTCTTTAAATATCATTTTTTTTTTTTTTATTATTGATTTATTTATTATTATTCATTATTATTATTATTACTTATTATTTTTTGTATTATTTTTATTAGTTATTATTATTTATTATTTATTAAGTGGTTTATTTTTTTATTAATTATTATTTTTGTATTATTTTTATTAGTTCTTATTATTTATTATTTATTATTAAGGGAGGGATGTTACAGGTTACAAATGAGAGTTGTTGAAATATTAAGTTTTCTTGTAAGAAATGTTAGGGAGAACATTTTAACCCATGGTTTCCCTCATACAGATGAATTCCATCGTCTTTTTGAACCACCAAAATCCACCTAGCTGTTGGTAGTTTTAACTCATCCATTCCTAGCCAAACCATAACAACAAATGGTTAGACAAGCTCCTCAACCTATTCTTGGGGGAAAGGGAAGGAAAACTTAGTATCCCACTCGATAGAATTTGTCTATTTACATCATGAACAAACAATTCAACTTGTTTATGAGATCTTATGACCCTCCGAGTTTTACTTCTAAGGACTTAGCCATCCTTGTTGCTTCCACTAGATCTCTCACATTAAATAAGTCTATGGAACTATTATTTTGCTCCCTAGGGTAATTCTCCATAACTCAATAGACTATCCAAATACACAGGTTACTTAGGAGTACAATATTTTTGAGGACCTAGCACAAGCACCATGTGCCATGTCTACTTTGGAGGTTTTTCAAAGCTATCCTATGCAACACAAAGCCTTATTCACAACTATTAGAGGGGTGGATACCTCAGAGTCTAGTTTGATAACATTTGACATAAATGCCCCTTGTTGCAAAATATCTAATGAGGTTGCTTTTTAGATTATAGTGTGTGTTTTCCTTAAAGACATATGTCACACTCTAGTTGATCAAGGTTCTTGTGCCTGTGTGATGTCTACATCATCTTGGAAAGATATTGGTTCTCTAACACTCACTAAGTCAATTACTAATGTACATTAATTTTATGGAAAACATTTCATTCCTTAAGGCATTTTTCCAATGTTTTCTATTGAACTAAGCACTAAGACCACCTGTTTTGATGTTGAAGTTATTTATGCTCCTTTATATTATAATCTACCCCATGGTGATAGTTGGTTTTATGCTATGTGTGTTGTCGTGTCATTGGTGTTCCATGTGCTTTTATTTCCCTATAAAGGAAATATTGTCATGATTGGTCAAATGAATTACAATATATCCTCGACAAGAATACCGCTATGGGAAATTTTATACCATTCATTTGAGATAACCATGGGTATTATGAGACTATTAGTGAGAGACTTTTTGAAATCCTATCAATTATTGATGCCTTTCGTTTACGCCTCCCTAACATTCCTTCTTCTTTGACTTCTCCTATGCACATGGTATCTTTCAACACTTATGGAACTATTATAGCGGCTATAACCATCCTCCAAAATGTTTCCTTAGCTTTGTTTTGGAGCCTCCCTACCAACCATTCTTAGCAGCATGTCTTATACTGCCAGGTACTTATGCTTCAGATGAGTTTATGTGGATTATCAACTTGTGTTTGTTAGGGTGTTTGCATTCCACCCGAAAGCTGACATCTCGTGACTTGGTCAATAATAGGTTGTTGTTCTCACTTGAGGAATTGCACAAAACTAGATGGAAACTACACTTTGTCTCCAAAATTGCGCAGAGCATCAAGGCAGCCTATTGCTCGCTAGAAATGCGTAGAGAAAGAAGACTACCTTCCCCCTAAAAATTGCGCAGAGAAAATCATCACTGGGATTTCTCTCAAAATTTGTGCAGATCTTCTTGACAATGTTGGCTTCAGTCTAGAAATTTGCGCAGAGTTTGAGGGGCACCCAGAGCCACTCAACTCAGACACTGCACAGAAGTCATCTAGAGGCTTGTAGTTTGTTTCATGTGCTCCCAAGTTGACCAGTTCCCTCCCGAACTAACCAATCTTTCTTTGCAAGCATGGGCTTCCTTTTCCCGGAAAAGGAAAAAACCTAAAAGCATCCCTAGATTTTAGGGATCCATATTTAGCAGTTGGGGGTTACATGAAAAATATGTTTTAGAATCCTCTTACTTTTTCCTACATTTGTGTCATGCGCATCATAAACCTTGATCTTATCAAAACTATTTATTCAAATCTTTAGAGTTCATTCTTCACTTTGATCTTAGAGCTGTGGCATGCCCCATTGCATCTAGGAGCATTTGGCACACTCAACCCAACGTTTTTCAGGTAAGTCTGCTTTTCATGTCTTTTTTGCTTTTCTGTTTCTTCTTGTATTTTCGTTCATGTGAATGATGTTTTCTTAGTTTTGTTGAATGCCTGTTGTCGTTTTAATGCATGCGATCTTGTAGAAGAATTGTTTCAATTTTTCATTTCATCACCTTATTGTCACATGCATGACATTATTTTTGCACTAACGATCATCGTTGTGGAAAAACGCTTCACACACTTACTTGTTTTCTCATTTTACTAAATCCTGCACTCGCTAGTTACATACATGTCCATTCACTCATGACTACACTCATCTTCGCACATGCATTTAGCCTTTAGCATTTTCTAGTCGCCCGTCGGTGTGTCTGGGTTGCCTTCGCCCGGACCTTACCTTACCAGGCTTATACTATGCATTTTTGGGATGGAAGGCTCTACCTTGCTCCCAGAAATTGCACAGAGCTTGCCAAACACTGACCTCCCAGGCTTGATCTACACAATTCTAAGAGGTCGTTCCCTGTTGGTCCTCAGAATTGCGCAATAAAGTTTTACTGGGTTGTGGTCAAGCTGATTGAAACTATGCATTGCATAGTTTCATTACTCAGCATGCCAAGTTCAGTTATTCTCTCTACATTTTGGGTAGTCATTCAGCCCACCGATATTTTAGAATGTGTTCTTTGTAGTTATGGCAGTTAGTCTCCCAGCCTCCTAGTGAAAATTGCACAAGTCTTCCAGTTAGTCACCGAGGTGTGTTAAACGTCAGTCCTCAAGTTGTTTTTGTTTCCAACTGACATTGTGCTGGCCATGAGTTATTCTCTATCCCTAGATATCATAGGTTTTCATTCGTCTCTCAATAGTAAAGGTACAATGGATTCCAAGAGAGAACGATCAAAGGACATTGTTGAGAGTGCAACTGGAGATGCAGTTGAGCAAGTGTCTATGAGCTTACCCATCTATGAAGACACCAAGTTGTTCATAGACAAGGAGATCATGACGAAATGGTAGACAATCAATGAAATTTTCTTAGGCACCTTTGAGGAGAACCTAGAGGACCGCAGAATCTATGTCAACATACAGAAGTCTGGCTTATACCAGATTTCATGCAGGTATTGCTTGTTTCCATGCGCAAACATGATCCACTAGATTGTCTCATACACTGATCCAGAGACAATGATGTTGAGTATTGTCAGTGGAATATAACTTTCTACCTTTAGGGCAGACGACTTTCAGGAGATGTATCACTTACTGCAATCAGTGATCACAATGGGGCCACCCTTCACTAGGCCAAGCAGTAGTGAAAACTCAAGAAACATCTTGAAGAGCTAGGTGAGCAAGCCATCTAAGTTCAGAACAACACCCACCCAAGTGTACAAGACAAGGCTATTGCAGAATACTTATAAACTCTTGGTCATCTTTGCATGTCTCTTTTACGTCCAAGCGAGCACATAAACATTCCTGTAGAGTTGGGTGATTGTGTTGGAGTAGTTAGCGAATGAAGGAATATGTTTCAATTGGTCTGACATGTTGGCTCTCTGGCTAAAGGAACACGTAATAGAAGCCCGACATTCACCCAAGGGTTAGTAGACAAATATTTTCATGTCCTCTTACATACCTAATGCAATATGTCGCCGTCAGGGGTTCCTCGACATGGGTTGGGCATGGACACCTTCAAAAACCTCTGTGCACAGTTATTGCAGGTTGTTCTCCGGATACAGCTTCTGTGGTGTTATAATACAACTATCAGACTACTTTGTCACCCCAATGTATAGGATGATCTTTGAGAAGGGTCCGCCCTGCATGTTGCAGGAAGAAATAGAGGCATTAATTGACATAGTAGACTCGTATGCATCACCCCTTGGAACCTTTATTTAGATGTATAATGAGGAGAAGGATCCACATGGTTTACCCAATTTTTCCATGGATAAGTTGGTCATGTAAGAAGTTGAAAACCACATCTTGATAGGGTTGTTAGCAAGACTTCACAGGGAGAAGAAGGTACCTTGGCCCTCTCTTCCTTTGTGGATCAGGTAGTATGAGAGATAGAATCTTAAATATGTTGAGGCTGAGACAGGTGACTTCAAGAGCTTCACCTTCAACACCATAAGTTTCAATCCATATGATCTACATTTCTTAATAAATGACCACTGTGGGGGAGTGTATCCTCCTTCAATCCACGAGGCGTGTCATTGCCCTGAGGAAGACCCATGGAGATATCGTTATAACTTATCAATGCTCATTGAACTGGCCATGATGGTTGTAGAGTGGCTAGCAGTTCAAAAGGGAGTAGCATCTCAGAGAGAAACATCATCAACAATAGTAGAGGACAACACACACGTTCTTGACAAAGGTAAGAAGAAGGTTGCTGACAACATAGAGGTGGAGCAAAGCTGCAAGTTCAAAGAAGATCCAATTGTGTTAAGAGCGGAGTTGGAGATTGAGGCGAGGAGGTGACAACGTGACATAAGGATCATGCAAAGGTGGAGGGGGAAGAAGAAGCTAGAGGAAGCAGAAAAGGAGTTGCAAGAATTGAAGAAACAACTCAACGAAGAACAAGAGCTACATAGAAGAGAGAAGGAAGAGCAATAGGAATAGGAACAACAAGAGACACAACATGCAAACATTGATGAAACTGTGTCTATGTAGGCTATTGATTCATCTAAATAGCTGGCACATAGAAGATAGGGTGAGGAGTTGTAGGAGCAAGACTTTGCTCACGAGATTGAACAAATGCTAGAGTAGATGGAAACGGATGTGGTTCACCCAGAGTTAGATTAAGACATGCCTCAAAACGAAGAGGTTAGTCCACCAACTTCATGAGATCTAGGAGCAAGGAAAGTCCCAAGCAATCAAGGAGACACTGATAACCTTGAGGAAAATCTAGAACCAGCTATGCACAACATATCCTTTGACGAGTCACAACACAGAGTTGTGTAGTCGCGCAAGGTGCCCACTCCAAATGTTCATGTATCTCCTATGCAGTTTGAAGAATGAGTGATCTTGTCTGATGTGCACAAACATCAAGCTACATTGGTGGATGCTACAAAGGCATATGTCGAAGCCACTAGCTCATGTGCTAGATACTTGATTGTTGAGAATGAGTGCATGGCTAAGGAGCTACAAGCTACCAAGTAGGGAGAAGAGAAAGCTACATAATCCACTAGAGAAGATTTGAGGAAAGCGATACTTGGTGAAGTATCGTCTCTCGAGACAGTCATGCAGATGTTGTACATAGGGTTTGTCACCATGCATAATTCAGTTTTCCATCTTAATAGTTGGTAGCATGACTATGCTAGGAGAGCACACATCTTGTCATACATACACATTGTTGTTGATCACATGCAGATATAGACAATCAGGTACAAAGGAAACTCATTTCACTTGCCAAATATGATGAAGGAAAAGGAAGTGGAGTTGAAGTCACACATCCGGAGTCAGATCTGGAACTATGAGGAACTCCCGTAACTCATCACCAACTTACAAGCTTCACATGCATGAGTGTTCAAGAGCATGGATTCATTGTGTCAAGGCATGCGATCCCATCCATTGGCACAATCACTGCGGCAAAGACAAAGAACCAAGTCTGACTAGAGTTGGACATGTATTTCGATAAGTTGATGCGAATAGCCACCAACATAGACTTGCAGATGAGTGCACACACTATGCATCAACATGTCGTTGGTTTGGTTGCACTCAAGGCCATGATTTTCATGTTATCTAATGAGTTGGATAGAGGTTCCAAAGCAGTGTAATTGGATGCAATAGAGGCAATGGTTTGCTTTTAGAAGGATGTCACCACAGATTATGCAAACACCATAACAGACTACCAAGCTTGGCATTAGTTCGCCACCATCAATTATTGAGATGGTGTTGAAGCGTTAGTCTTCCCATGCTTGTCCATGTCTTAGTGATGTCTTGCAAAGATTACTCAAGCCCCCATAGGTACATGTGCAAATTATATTGTAAACATGTTGTGAAGTGAACAACCAAGTGTAGGTGAAGAGTCACAAAGGGGAATGTCAAGGGTCTCCCAACCCTTTGCTATGTATAGAACCTCATAACTAATTGTACAACCTTTTGGGAGCCAAGCTTATAATAAGGATAGGTTAGAGAAATCTTGGACTGTATTGTAACAAGCCTTGTCTTCTCTGCAATGCAGAGCTAGTACATCTCTTTGGAGGAGCAGGTGGCAGTGACCCTAATGTTCTGCTATCAAGGATAGTGGTTGTCATAGTTGTATGTAAGATTCGATATTTCACTCTTTTAATATAACAGAGCCAAGAAGTTTCATGCATATATTGTTATTGTAGTTCGGCTATCGTGGTCACTCTAATGATGTATGTAGCTATCATTTATGCATGTATGTATGGACTGGTCCGTATGTGTTTGTATGAATCTTATCGAAACGTGTTGTCGATATAATCCATTACTTTGGATCGTCAGCTATCCTTATTTCTATCTCGCGATTCCTTTCAGCTCATGTATTCCCTTTCAAGTTGCATGCTATCACAAGCTTCTAAGGGGTGCACTCTTCCTCCTTTCAGTGTGTTAAAGCCTTTCATGCACCTTCCTTGTCTTGCTACATGATCACACTCTTGCTTCCAAGAAGGACATCTTAGTTACCTCTGCGTGCAACTATAGTCAAGGCGATATCATACTACCCACTCCTAGGAATCCTACTCCAAATCGTCTGAGGTCTAGTTGGGACTTCTTATTGAGGAGATCCCCTGACATGATGGCGGGTCTAGCACCATCAACATTTCTTGCACTAGAAGGAGGGCTAGATGACAAGATGAGTCCTCACATCTTGTTTTGAATCTTCGTACATCTATCATAGATATTTTTGTAGTTAACCCTTAGTGATGTTTGTCCAACGCATATTCCTTTGAAGTCACGAAGGAGTTTTTTGATTACTTGTTAGAGCTCATGGATGATGGTGAAGGTGAAGTGGCATGGCCTAAGCACTTACATGACTTCCTTGAATTATTTGGGAATGAGGAAGACTTTGATGACATAGAGGTTAACATGCTACTAGCATACACACTTTGCGGATACCCAGAATGATGGTGGCACAACCTGATCTCAAGTTGCATGCACTCATTTAAACAATTCAGTGATGTAATCAAATATGTTTTCCATCATTTTGATCATGAAGCTCTTGACAAGAAAATGTTTAAAAAATGGAATGCCTCACATGAATTGCCTATGGATTTTTGGATGCACTTACGTCTGCTCATGTTTGAAGCATCAAAAAGTTAGATTAAATTCCAATATCTTATGGACAGATTTGAATATTGTTGTTACAAGTCAATCTGTCCCAAAGTGAAGAAAAAGTTTAAACCCCCCTCAGCATACTTCACGGATGGAGCTGTACAATCACACGTGAACACAGTTGTTGTCACAAGTGACTATCCGACTTCCCCTCATCAAACATCTCCATCCTCGAAGAGTGATGTGGGAGAGCTTGCACATGTTTATTCAGCTGGTACATGTTTCCACCATCACTACTCTTCATTTCTACAAAGATTTGGTTAGGAAGACCATGGGTTGTCATATGCATTTGTTACCTCAACCTTCATCTCCTCGCTCTGCTTATCTTCTGGATTATACTGTATTTTTGTTCTTCCATTCTGAGTTCTACACATGTTGTGAATGAGGATAAACCCAGTGGTGAAGTTGATGTTGCAAAACCAACCTGCGCTGTCATTTATGATGATTACGACTGGGAATCTAAACATCAACCCACAATGAAGGATGACCTCCTTGTGTCTGTGCTGCCTCCATTTTTTCCTATCATCTTTTGTGATTCTGCTATCCATGATTGTCCTTGTGTAAATCCATCCATCGATGCATCTACTTCTGACCATTTGTAGAACACACCTAATGTCAATCCATCATTTGAGAGCGAAGAGGACAAATTCTTCATTGAAAATCCATTTGATTTTTCATCTACCTTTTCTGGAAATGAAAAGGGTGAAAATTATTGCATCTCATCTACCCCTCTGTTTGATTTATCAGATCATGAGGATGTCGATGAACTCATTTAATTATATTATCATAGCTGCCGTGATCTCTTGACTCCTGTATTCGATCACAATGTTCATTAAATCGTTCTTGATATTTCAAAGCCACCTGTTTATGATGATCTATCTTTCAATGAAGTCAAAACCCCATAGGTTGTTGACTCACTTCAGCCTAAGCTGATGGTTATGTAAGGCCCTCACTGTTGTGAGGTTAGTTTCGCTTCCCATCAGGAAATTGTTGAACTACCCAAGGCTCCTCATCACTCATTTGTATGCATTGAAGATCAATCCAATACATAGATTTCACTTCCTCCACCTAAATCACATGATCCTATCACTCATGCATTGGAGGAATCATACATACCAAGGACATAGGCAAGATGTAATTTGTCTATTTTTCTCATGTTTTCTTGCATGTTATAGTTAAGGGAGTGCATATTCTTAGCATCTACACATAGTGTATCAGAACACCATGATAAGTCCACAAAGTTCATATCATGTGCTTTTACTCTTTTCTTTTCTATGGACGCATTAAACTTGGAGTGTGTTTGTATTCATTGTTATATCTTTCATGTTTGTTGGTTCTCTTGACTGTGCTTCTCGCAAACCATGCCTTCACCAACATGTGTCAACCAATGCACTGATAGCTGCATTAGGAGTATCACTTCACGTGAGTAAACCCATGCACCGTTAGCCTAGGAGTAGGAGTAGTGGTTGCTTTAGGTCCTTTTGGCTTGCATGCATGTTTGTTTTCTTTCTTTCTTTATTTGTTTTCTTTCCTTCTTTCTTTGCTTACTTTCTTAGTTTTCACATTTTCTCTTTTCTCTTTTGTTTATTGGTTCATTTGATTTTTTACATCCGTAAGTTAGTTTCACATGAAACCATGTACGACTCTTGAAAAAAGTAGGGTAAAGTACAAGAGGAATTGTGCAACTACGAACACTTGGTGATATGTCGTCTCTCTCTTTATGCATAAATTGTTGTCTTCAGTCAATTAAATACCAATGGAAAAAACGTTCAGTTCAAAGTAAATCCTATTGAAAACACAATTCTTGGCTTGATGGGGCCTGACCCATGTTCAGAGTTAATTAGCCAAACAAATCCCTATACTACTGGCCCTTTCGGCAACAGCCCGCAGAGCGTGGCTAAGGTCTCACCTGAAGCAGTATGGCAGCATGCTGGAACCAAGTTTTTGCACCCTTGGGATGTAGGAGGGGCTAGTTTAGTAAAACTCTGAATACCTTTGCACATGTCACTTCGTTTACTTTCCTAACTTGCGAGGCCTTCGTGCTTTGTTATGCTTGCCTTCACGCAACCCTAATTAGGGGCTGAGGTGATTTTGCACTGCTAAGGTAGCAATATGTTCTCTTTCCCTAAGTTACACTTTAGATCCCACTTATCTTCTTATAAATATTAGTTAACTTCACGTAAATAGATACTTATGTTATATTTTCTTATTGAACATATTCATATATTTTCGCATACCAAATAAGCAGTAAACTTGCAATCCATGCCCAACATACTTTAATGCATAAAATAGGAAAAAGACACATAGAATGATAAGAAAATTTTATTAGTTTCTCCATGGTTACAAACTCTACTCAGCTTGCACGCTTAGCTACAGGGGTCTGGGCACTCAGCTATGGGCTACTAGGCCTCTGCGCACTCAGTTGCAGAGCCTTCTCCTACTCTACAACCCAAAACACGACTTTCCACTTCCACCAAGACTCAATGCTTCATCATTAGATCTTACATGGACCAATCTCCCTTTACACCTAGATTCATCAAGCCAACATTACATTACAAAGGTAAGGGGGGGGAAACCTATGGCTGAATTACAACATTGTTCTTCACGCCCACACTTTTTGGAGTCTTTACATTAGACATAGTCAAAACTTGGGATTTAAACCTCAAAACTTGCCTTGGGGGATCCTGCACCCAATAGGTCCCCAACACAAACATTGTGACTCGTCCTCGAGTCACTGTATCGGTGTGGTTATCTTCACGCAGAGACCTCCCAACTATACTCGGACTACTGTGAGGTTGCCAACGCATTGAACGGATGCCTGTTGTATCTCTTGGATGCACTGTTTAGAGATATTGGTATCTAAACTACTTCCCTGTATCTGCTCCTGCATCCCTTGGATCTGTACAAGCTTGCCATCAATTATTTCTATGATTACGTAGGCCTCGTTGATCCATGGTTAGATGCATGCATTCAGAATCACTTCTTTGTGTTTCACTGCATCTACTTGCTCCTTAAGTGCTTTTTCTTGTTGCATTTGCGTGAGCCTCTATGTGAGGGAAACCATCTGTGTGGTCACTTTGACATTTTCATACTGTTGTTGTAGCTCATGTGCATCTGTTTCCAAGTTTTGTATGTTTAGATCCTCCTACAGAGTGGTGAGAACCTTGAATGATTCTTCCAACATTTTGGTGTAGTCCCTCACTGCACTGCTGATATCTTCTATGCCCGTGGTAATGGCACTTCCCTCACCTCTAGAGGAGTTGAAGGCTGTGCCTTTAACCATAGCTCTGCTATTTGGAGGTTCAGCTCTAGCTAAACCTTGGCCATCTCTTCTTGCGCCTTGTGCACCATTGCTACTAACCTCTGGTTGTGCACCTATGCTAGCACTTGTGCTGGGATGACCAAATCGGGGACCATATGGCAGGCTTCTTCGAGTACCTTCATTATCTTCCTATTCTGGGACGTGACCTTGTCGTGCTGCGAGCTCAACCGCTCCATGTTGATTCTTTGTTCACTCAATACCTACAGCATGCATCCCTCCCTGGCTCGCAGTCCTGTAGTCACTTCATCTTGTAGAACATACATTGTCTCTCGAGGGAGTGCAACCATGTTGATCCCTACTCCCTTCAACGCATTGATCGTATGCATCTTAGCCTCGTTTTCTGTAACGATTGCCTCCTTTGATAGCACTATTGTGTTGGTCATGTAGGCACACAACATTTCTTTAGCCACAATTGTTCCTACTATGAGGTTAGTCGAGAGAGTACCAGCCTGAGGAGTGCGCACCTGTAACTCTTGAATCTATGCCCAGAGGGCCCACAACACAATTTGATACTCCTCTACCAACTACTGGAGGGCCTTTGCGGTGACATCGCACACCATCTCCCCTATATCGTGCATATCTCCCTTAGTGAGGGTGATCAGGTCAAAGGAAGTCTTATATGCTTTCGACTTCTTTCGTGGCCCCACCTACTCTCTTGGGCGCTAACGCTTTAACTGTGTTGACGTTGTTTGTAGGTCTACCCCACCCTCCTCTATCTTTATCTCCATTTCTTGTTCCTACTTAGGCGAAGGCAACTTCCAACCCTCGTGCTCCTTCTCTGTTTCCTTTTGTGCTTCTGCAATGGCCTTTGCTGTGTCTTGTGCCTCCTACACCTTTTCCATTATGGCCTCTTCTTGTCTCTTCCCTACCAACTATGCTACCCAGAGTTTTGCCTCCTCCTTCTTTCTCTATGCAGCAGAATTTCCTGCTTCCACTACTGATATGGCTAGAACATGCCACTTTGGTGGCCACGCTTCAAGTACATCAAAGATAATATCATGCATGGCCATGTATGGTAGTTCATTCCGCTTCTTTGCATGCTCCTTACGTGCCCTGATGTAGACATGATGGAAGTCCACCTTAAACTTCGTAAAGATCTCTAGGCTATTATAGATAGTGGGCGATAACCGTGGCTTGTGGTTAATCCCCATTCTAATGTTAATCTCCATGAACACCGAGAATATTTTACTGTCTTGGATCTTTTGTGCATCTTTAGTAGCCCACAACGAAGCACACCTTGCGGCCTCTAGGAGATCCCTTGCAATTGTGGAGAACTTGCTGTCCTCAGGAAATTCCCTAGCCACCAACATTATCGATAGTAAAAGCCATGTGTAGTGGAAGTTTTTCCCATGTTCCTATGCCTCGTGGCAATTCTCCAGGAACTCTTGGGACAAGTATCCAAACTAGTTAAACTGGACCCCCTCTGCACACTGCTTGGCAAGTGCAACCACTGGCATGGGCACCTCATCCGCGTGACACTTCCGCATGACCTTACCTGCCAGTGTTTGAGTCACAACTCTAAAATCCTTATTGTTGATACTGGAGATTGTGTAGCCCCTCTTTTTCTTCTCCAACTTATATTTCTTTTTCATGGCCTCTACGATGGCCAAATCACTATTTTTTCCCTCCGAAATATCTATTGGGTCTTCCCGTTTACAAGGTAGTCAAGTAATTTGATGGATTAGGTGGTCCATGATGGGGACAGGCTCCTCCAACCATGGCTTCTCCAAACATAAACACTCATCATGGACTAGATAGAGCAACTACCTGATGACGAAGATAGTTACTGGGGTGCGACAATAATGGGACTCTACGTAAACCACTTGAGTAGCTCGAACTCTACAACTCTCACCGCAGTGTTTTTCTTCAACTTCATGATCGACAAGGTCCCAATATTCAAGCTTCAAACTCCACACCTATCCCAAGTGCACCCCTTCAAAAATGATGCCATCAAGTTACAGTGGATTCTCTAGAGAGCTTTTACTCTCATCGATATCATTGAGCACCTACGCCTTCCCCTTTCATGGAGGAGCATACGCAGGCTGCCTGGTTAAAGGGTCTGCGCCATCGGTTTTTTTCTCCATGTCTTCATCCTCATCTTCTTCTATCAGGATGTCCTCAAGGTCTTCCTCCTCCTCATCGGTTTCCAAATTAACCCCTTCCCCTTTTCTTCTATTGTTAACGTAGTTCGTAGTAGGTTTCGAGGGGACATGGGCACTAGAATCATGAGCATCTTATCTTTCTTAGTTCTCAGCGTGCACAATGATTTGGGGATTTTTGCAACTATCCCTGTGCTCTCAAGGGAATCCTCTATTGTCATGGCCTACACGGCCTCTTTGGCAGTCGTTTCTCCTATTTCCTTGGCTTCTTCAGACACTGCCGTTTTGTTTGTCGAGAAATTTCTCAACTACTCAGCCAGGTGCTTAAACAACTCACAAAAGGCTAAATAGGTCTCAGTTTAGAATACTCTCGCACATGATAGGTCAGTTCTCAAGTGACCAGGTGTTGCTTGCTGGGTAGCCCGTTGTAATTTATAGCATCTTTTGAATTTAAATTCGACCATTCCCACCAAATCTGGTCAATTAATGCTCCCTTGGCAGCAGATTTTGCCAAACCTTTCCCTTAAGGCCTACCTTAAATTCCTGTTTCCTCCTCCATTTGTTCTCAAACTAAGCATCACAGCATGAATAGTGACTATAACGGTCACTTCCCAGCCAACCCACATGGCAGTGCAACTATCCTTGCGTTGTCATGGACCCTGTGACGCTTCGCTTCTATGCACAGTCCTGACATCACACAGCTCTCGAGTAGAGTAGTTTACAGTCCCACACCTCCTTTCAACTGCCTGGAGCACTAAGAAAGTGCTTCCCACAGCTAGTGAGGTTGTCGCTCCACCTATATACGACTTTACCCAATCATCTTTACTTCTTCTTGGAAAAGTTAGCCTTTTAACCTTACTACATGTGTTTTACCATTTTCATTGTGTCGTCATTTGTGATCCTTTTAATAATACGCAGTCCAATCCAAGGCATCAAGTGGATCAACTCTCGGTGGTAGTCTTAAAATTTATCAATGCAATTGTGCACATCCTGTTTTATCACCACAGTCCTTTTATCAAGAAAATCCCTTTTCATTCCTCCCTCTAGCTTCTTGACTTCTTCTTCCACCATGGCTCTTTTCTCCCTCAGACGAACTTTTGCATTCAAGAGTTCTTGGAGCGTAATATTACCTCATTAGATCTCTTCATTAGGTCCCAAGCATTCTCCTTCTTCCATCTGTGGGATTCCTTCTTTCAAGGCTCTACAATCTATTGTATCTCCAAGTGCTCCTATGCATGGGCTAGGCATGATATACTTCATCGATATTTCAGCGCTTGCTTCATAGCCAGCCTAGAAGACGTCCGTCCTGTCAGTTACTTGCACATCGCCCTATAAGCCACTAGGACTACTGGTATGCGAAGCCCCTAGTCACTTCCCTCTGCATTACATACCTTGTTTAGTGCTTCAGAAACTTTATTAAAGGCTTTCATGTGCATAAACTTCTGCATGCTCGTTCTTTCCACATTCTGTCATTTCAATTTGAGGAGCTAGTCAAGCATTTTCCCCCCAACACATGCGTATTGATCATACTTCCCATCACGAAGTTCAGGTGCATCCATGCAAGTTGTTTACCATAGGCCTGTACCTACCTGGATAGATGGACACATGGACTATCCCAAACATTGTATCTTCCCATCGACCACCCTATAGTGTTACCAAACCGGGTGCACATCATTCTCCTACATCCTTGCCAGTCATCAAAGTTTCCTTTGTGCGTAACCCACCACCTCATATATATGCTCTTTTTTTGTTCACAGTTCAATAAATCAGAATAAAGGGAAAATATCTAGTAGCAAAGAAACAAATGGAGTAAATTACGGGAAAAATTAAGGAGATGGAATATCTACTACTACAACAAGTCAACTTCAACCAATTCCTCATCTCAGACTCAACTTACAAAACCCAAAAATAGGTATGATGATCTGGGAGGAGATATTTGATTCATTTGATGAAAGAGAATGGTTAAAAAACACAATATCTTCTCAAACAAATAACAATCAATTTGGAGCAATAATAGTAACAAAGATACACAAAGTAGTATCTAGGGCCAAAATGTTTCCTTATTATGACATGGTTTCAAGGATTTTATCTCACGATGATATTAAAACCTCAACAATATCATACAATCACAAAATTCTCATAGCCTCATCGAAAAATTGAATTCCAATCAGTTATATACAAGCTCAGTCCCATGGAAATCCATCTTGATGTTGACTTCCTTAATAAATTTTGAAGTATTGTCTTAAAGAAATGTGGAGAGAATCGTAATATAGTATTTGAGGATTGTTTAAGGGAAGAAGAGAAAGATTTCAAGGTTAGAGAAAAAAAGGAATATCTCATAGCCATTTTTAAGAAGCCCGTTAGTTTTCTTATTGAAATTCTAACAAAATTATATGGGGAACAAGATCGTGAGCAATCCAAATTAATGTATCCCAATCATCCATAGCATTTTAAATGATGGGAGTGCCTAAACTAGGTTGAGATCTTGTCACTAAATATCACAATTTCATTAAAGTTGTCATTGTCATCTCCCCTAAGATTTAAACATATTTTATATATGTCTCCCTATTTGATAGATATTGTCATTCCCTCAATTCCATTCCCACTCATGAAATGGATCTACCCATCTGGTGAGTAGCTACCCATCTAAAATTATGCTCCCATAATATGGCCATGTAATTTTAAATACCATTTTTATGATATTTACCATTATTCTTTTATTCATTTCCACGAAATCCCTCTTACAACAATACTTCCTAGAATTAGTCAAAGTTTTAGAGAAGTCCTAGCATCAATAGGTCACTATATTATGGAGGAATTATTTTCCTATGTTAGAGCTTTTCAAAGTGAGGTTGTACCCGACCTTCTGCCCTGATATATCCCAGAAAGAATTTCTCTAAGAGAAGCTTCTAATCAAGCTGTTTTAAATGGCCAAGCCCAGAATTTGAGGAAACTGCAAAATAAAATATGGCCTAATTTTCCAATCAAGTTTGGTGACACAAATATCTGAGACAGAGGTCACGGATTCAAATAAGCCAAATATCTTGAAGAATTTTGGTTTTTTTTTTTTGCCTCACTATGACTATGATCCTAGTGGAATTATAACAGTCACTATATAATAGTTAGTTATATAAAAAAAATTATTCATCAGAAACCCCCTTTTGATGAGATTTTTATAGACCTTGATGACTTTCAATAGCCTATTAAAGGAGGCAAACTCTTAAATAGTGAAAAAAGAGAACAATTGTGAAATTTTAGGGAAAATTTGTTGGAAAATTTCCTAAAATAAAAGGGCCTCCATCTCAACATTTTATTTGAACAGTTAAGAACATCTGATTTTTTTATTTTTAGTTTAATTTCAACCAAAGCACTTCAAATCCTTTTTTTTTCTCAAAAGAAATAAGGGATTGAAATTTAGAAAACATAATATTTTGTCATCAAAAGTAAACAAGATGAGGTCAGAACACTGAAAAGTGTAAAAGAGAAGCAAGGAAGTGCATGAATGTCAAAGGATCTAGAAAAGGAAAAAACAACTAAACATGAAATTATTCTAATTAATTATGCTAAGGGAATAGAGAAAAGAAACTAGAAACAAGAGCAGCTAAAGAAATGGAGGTAGATGAGGAGAAAGAAAAAAAAGTATTTAGTGAAACCACCACCAAGGAAAATGAGGAGAAAGTGGAATCACATCAGAAAATGGATATTATATCTTCTATAACAACTCCTTATACATTAGTGACATCCATTTCTACCAAGATTCGTTGGGAATCACTTTTGTTCAAACCAGTTTCTCAGTTAGAGGTAGTTTCAAATACAATCCCTTATTTGAAAACTATTATTTTAATACTAAAACAAAATTAGTTGTGAGGAGAACAAAGAAAAGGAAACATGATGCTTCAGAGACTGTTTCTAAATTTAGCTAGCAAGCTTAGGTAGATGTGAAAGAAAAATTTCAAGAATCCACTTAAGCTTTAGGATATTTCATTAATTAAAACCAAATCATTTGAATAAGATTATAGTTTCATATGATAACAATTTGAAAAAGGTTAAATTTTTAGTAAAAAAATTGGAGAAAAGTGAATTGTTCAATGAAGAAAACTAGGAGAAGTATTTTGTAACTCTAATTGAAGGATTCATTATAGAAAGGGAAAATCTACAGAAGAATTTTCAAAAAGAATTGAAAGAGGAAAATGCAAAACATGAAAAACAAATTCAAGAATTGAGAAAATTTCGTGAAGAGAAAACCCGCATTTGGAAGGAAGAAGTAGAAAAAAATTATGATCTTATGATCACATGCTTGAAAGAGAAAATTGAATCTCTTCATAATCAAGAAACAACATAGAGTCTGCGAGTTTTTAAGGATTAGGTTTTACAAATTTGTCTATTATTAAGGAAAAATCAATCAAATTTCTACAAAAAGATGGATAAAATCTCAATATCAAGAAATTACAAACTTAAACAAAAGGATCGATTCATTAGTAGAAGAACAAAAATCTATTAGAAACAAATTTACGTTTATTCTTAACTGGGAAAACAAATTTCAATTTGATGAAATTCCAAAAGTTTCAAAGGCAAACAAAAGACTAATGCTTATATCCTTGATTTGTAGACCATAGAAATTAGAGCATGGATACAAACACCAGAAGGGCAATGTTTAACAATTTGGGAAAAAGGGATAGACTTTATAAAATAATTTGACATTTCAAGTTCCAAACCATTGAAGGAAGTTGTTCCAATAGGCTTAAAGCATCCTAGAGAAGATATTTCTACCAAGAACACGGTAGAAATCTAAATGATTAAAGTTTATAAAAACCAAAATTTCCAAAAAAAATTGCAACTACCTTTTGAATAAATCAAGGTTATTGCCAAATTTGAAGTCAAATATCAGAAAAAGAAGAAAAAGGTCCAAGGATTGATTCCTAGATTCCAGATCAGCATCAATGAATTTCCTTCCATTCATTTATCTATAATTTCGTAGATATATTCATAATGGGAAAATCATATCAAAGTTCCTGCACCTCACCTATTCTCAGTTTCAATTATGAAGATTTTGAAGATGAGGAAAGGATGCCTACTTCTTACCCAGCTATCAATTGAACAAGGATATAATTTTTATTTTTAGAATTGAGCATTTACTTTCAGAAAATATGTTTATTTTCTCGTTTCAAAGGATGATCTCTTTTTATTATTATTTATAGACCCTTCTCCATTGGTGAAAAGTGTTGAGAAATAGTGAAGACTACAAACTTGTATTTTTGAATAAGTTTTCAAGTACTGGATTTTTTAAGACAATTTTCAGTTTTAATGTGTGATGAGCTATGAGATTTATGTCAAGAAATCATTTTAATTACTGAATGTATCCCTTTGGTATTACTCTATCACTTATTCTAGTTGATTTTGAATGAATATTTGATCGTTCTATTTAACATTACCTATGACAATGTTGCAGTCTACATCCTTTTATAATCAGGGATTGAAAATTTGTTAATTTATTCATTACTGTTTCATCATTGGAATATGATATTCAAACATGCCTATTTACACTTGCTTGTAAGATATAAGTTATCATTTATTTCCTTTATATATTTCATACATAGATATTTCAGAAAATGCCAAAAAATATATTTGAATAGGATCTAAACGTGATTTTTTTTTTTTTTAAGTTTTTATATAAAGCTTCAACCAAAGCTTATTTGTTTGGTTTTCTAGATTCAAATTCCAATTATGATTTTAAATCACATGATATTTCACATGGTATTATTCTCATTTAAATCCTTTAACTGATGTTGTTTAGATTGATTAAATCATGCTAGGAGACTATGTTCATATTCTGTAAGTTATTAGAATATATTACATATTTTCCTTAGATTAGTTATATTATTTTCTTAGTTTAATTTTACTTTTAGATAATAAATCGCACCATTGTTCCAGAGAGGATACAACCACACCATATAGCATATGCAATTTATCCCAAATTGCCGTTGCATATTTTAAATCTCCAATTTTCTCTAAATATGCACTATGGATATTTTCGAAAATAATTCGCCTTTCTTAATAAAAAAATTTTTGTACTTTAGATGCATGAAAATCTCCATCATGTCCTTCACACACCAATATCCAAATTTTAGAGCCATAAAACAATTATTTGTTTTTCACACTTTCTTTCCATACCTTGAAATTTGCAACAATAAGAACTAATTTCTTCGGAGAACTCATTCTGAAACAAAATGAAACATTTTGCTAAAATTTCCAAGATCCACTCTCCAATGATCAAGACACACCCAATATCCCATCTCTAATACCAATTTTTGGAAGCTAGATCACTATTGAGCGGAGCAGAGTGAATGAGTAGTGTGAACACTTTTAAACTTTTTCTCCAATTAATTTTTTTTTAAGCATGCATAAACTGAAGCATAAAATTAGATATTAGTGCAACAAACATAAACCATAAACCATGAAATAATCAACACAATGGACATAGATATTTCTAGTGGAAAACCCCTAGAGGGAAAAACACCACCTGTTGCTGCTACACTGCTCAAATTCTATTATGTCAAGAAAATCATTTACATAGTGATATTCATGGCTACTATCAAATGGAGATTGCTTCTCATGTTGATCTATGGACTACCATTAGCTGAAGGACACCACGACCAACCATCCTCACCCATTTACTCTTGAACTATCAATCGACTCTATAGACTTCGATCTGGTGCAAGCTACCATGAAAAATGAGCCTCGCCTAGTTTCTTTCAAACTATCCATCCACCATTTGATTGAAAAATGTTCTTACTTATATTTATTTTTTACAAAGTTTTCCAAATCCTCTCCTCTATGTGATTCTCATTTCAAAATATTTCATACTGAAACTGAGGACTACTCAATGTGAGTACTACAACAACATAACATCAAAGAACAATAAAAATTGAATCAAATATCCAAACACCAAACAGTTATCCAATCCACACTTCATATTCTCACTCACTCCTCAAATATGATGGTTGAAACATACTTCAACTATGTGTTTTCTACAACTGCAAACTGTTTCAAAAAATTTTCAATCAACCCTCACACAACTTGCATAGAATCCTCCAAACAAACACTCACTCAATACAATAATCATTTAACCAAACTATCATTGATATTTCTCCAATATATGAATGAACGCAAGTGCTAAACTTAATAATTACCAAGAACTAATACTCTTCACAACTCTGTTCATATGCTAGAATTGATCCGAGTTCAGTCATTGAGACTATCAAACCACTAACTCCACTTTCCTTTTGTTATTTTCAAATTTAATTAACTTCTAAAGGTACCACGAACTTTTGCGACCATAAACTAAAAGATTTTGATCAAGAATATTTCCACAATACAATAATTAGGTGAGAAACATAGGAAATCTAGAGAAGAACTCATGAAAACGCTCAGTTGCGTGCACAACATTGGAAAAAATCAACTAGAACATCCAGTCGCTCACATGACCCTGACTCCAAGCGACTATATATTTTTAGTCACTCTAATGAGCTTGTAAGGGGGTGGCTAGGGAAAATCATAAGGGAAAAGATCAATCCTTCGGCC
The DNA here is from genome assembly GCA_000404065.3 of Pinus taeda. Lineage (NCBI taxonomy): Eukaryota > Viridiplantae > Streptophyta > Pinopsida > Pinales > Pinaceae > Pinus > Pinus taeda. The sequence continues at coordinate 43,870 of APFE030031337.1, forward strand.
CATAATGTTTTCCATCTATTGGATCATCTTCTTTAGCTCCTAAACACACCTCAAAGTCTTTGCAACAAGTTTGCAACTGATGACATAGGCCAAGGACTCCCATAACAAGTGAGTGACAAGAAGTCCATAATCTTCCAACCTCAACGCCAAGACAAACATCTCCATCTCCTTATGCAACAACCACAACTTGTACAAACACCTCCAACACCTACAGCAACATCTCCAACTCTTGTAGTAGCAACATCAAGTCATATAACTACCTCCAACACTCATAGAGACACCTCCAACACTGATAGGGACACCTTCAACACATGTAGCAACAATCTAATGCCTCCAATAGATATAGAGACACATGTGATAACTAAAGAAACACTCCAAACTCCACATCAACAACATGTCCAATCAACACAACATGTCATGAGTTCATCTCAACTCATCCCATAAAACATCTTGACTAAGGCATGCCATAACTAAGTCGACATCAATACCAACCAATAATACCACCAAGCCAAACAAACATGTATATGACAAGAAACATCATCAACCTGTCGACATCAATGCCAAAGATACAATTACAATAGCTATGTTTTTGAATTGTGATCTCATATAAGTTAGCCAAATTCCAAATTTAGTACCCTTGGATGTTACGGTGACTTCAAAGTATCTAATTAGGTGTTTGATTTTTGCCATATTCAGTAGTCCAAATCAAATTCTAAAGTTCCTCTCATCCTTGAATTCATTACCACTATAGTTTGGACTTGAGAACATGATTAAGGATTTTATGATCCTCCAACCCCAATCCCCCCTTTAGTTTAGGCACATAGAGATTTTTCGAGGCTATGTAGGCCCATTTATTTCATGAAGAGCTCCAACCCATAGGAAGGAGTGATATATGTGTTTTTTATATTATAGGATTCCTTTAGGAGTACTTAAATATAAGATGTAATATTTTGGAAGGGCCACCTGAGTGATTGAAAAGTTCAATCACTTAGCTTGCTAGGTATTTTTAAAAATAGGTCTTTTGAACTCTTGGATAGTGAAGAATTTTCAACCATTGAAGCATATAAGTATTTTTCGAGGAGCATACTACATTGGTAACTGAGAAGTTTGGTATGTGCACTTGGATAGTAGGGTGCGTATTGAGAAGTAAATTTTAGATTTGTTGTAGTTGATCAAGGAAATATATTCATTAATGAAGTCCTTAACGATCTATTTGATTACATTAGCCTCACTAACCATTGAAATTCCTGCGGGCATATTTTCATCGACAAACTGTTGATGTGAAATGGTTGGGTTATTCCTAGTGACCCTTAACCCTTTAACATTCATATGTTAAAAAAAAATTGAGAGAGTGCATCTATGTCCTTCTGCAACTAGGATGAAGAGAAAAGGGGATAAAGGGTCACCTTGGAAATTTCCTCGAGAGAAATTAAATGCACAAGTTGGTGATCCATTTATGAGGATGGAGAGGGGAATAAATAAGAGATCCAATATATCTCATCCAATCCTTAAGAAATGCAAAGGCTCATAGAATTTGGAGAATTTATGTCCAATCGAGCTTTTCAATGGTTTTGAGAGATCAAGTTTGATTATCATTTTTTCCTTTTTGAATTTCTTTAGGGTGAATGATCTCATTGACCAATATTATTCCATATAGAATTTGATAGCCTCCCACATATCCAAATTTCTCTTTTGAGATGAGGAATGGGAGAAGAGGTTTGAGGAAATTAGCAATTATCTTGGTGATTAATTTATAGATAACATTATAGAGGGAAATGGGGTAGAAGGCACTCACATTCCATGAGTCATTTTATTTATAAATGAGAGTGCAAAAGGGGGCATTCGAGGTAGGGAGGATGGAGGAGGAAATTGTAGAGTCTTCCACTATTGCAAGATGTCATTTTTCAAAAAAGGATAGAATCCTTACATAGTGAAACCATCTATCCCTACGGCCTTTTTTTAGCATATCCATCATTGCTTCCTCCACTTTCAAAAGTGTAATTTCTCTCATTAGTGTGTCATTATGTTCATTTTTTATTATAGTGGGAATATTAAGAGTGTTTTTTTAATTAGCTATTGATGATGTGCATTGGGATCCTACAATGCAATATTTTAGTAGCCAATGAGCTCCTCCTTTAGGTCCTTATGCTATCCAACTCATTGAACCTTAGAGTTCACCATGCACAAACTTAGTTGTGATATATAACTTTCATCATAGACTTACACAAGAATTTTGTGTTCCTTTCTTTGTCTTTAATCCATTCTGCTAGGATATTTTTTTTCCATAATAGCTCTTCTGGGGATTTGTGCTTCTCTAGTTGAGAAATAGTTTCGACTTCCTCTTTGATGAGATTCTTTGTTCTCCCTTTAAGAATCATTCTCTATTGAATGCATTATATTTTTTCTTCTATTCTAGGATTGAGCTCAAAAATATCTTTGAACTCTTCCTTATTCAAGCTTTTGATGTGGCTCTTCACAATCTTAAGTCTTTGAAATTCATACATGAGTGAGGTGCTTGAGATCTTGATTTATTGCCACCAATTGCTAACTTTGTCTAAAAGGGAGGGATTTTTAATAAAAAATATTTCAAAAAGAAACAACCTATTTTTAGGGATTACATTTAGACCCACTTCAAAGAAAATTAGCCAGTGGTCTAAACTAGCACAACAAAGAATTGATGATTTTAAGAAAATATCTCGTTCTAAGAGGAGCTCGGATATTACAATTCTATCTAATCCCTAAGAAATCTCTTTTTTACCCACTCAATTATTGTTCCAAGTGTATATTCCATTTATGATGCTCACATTTTTAATTTCTATCTACTACAACATGTCCTCAAATTAGTGAGAGTCAACATCCTATCTACCATTCCCCCATTTTTCTCATCTAGAGATTTAATCATTTGGAAGTCACCACCTATAATCCAGAGATCATCTTGATGAATACACCTGATACTTGATGTAGAATGTAAAAATTTAAGTCGTTTTGAGGGTAGTTGCAACCTGTATAGCACTCATATGCACCCTAATTATTTTGAACCAAGATAGTGGAATCTTCCCGAAAGAATATAGGGACTAGAAATCAAGTCAGCAAAGTTTATTTCCATTGGGTTCCAAAGAATGAAAAATAATCAGCATTACAAAGAGCATCCAAACTCATGGATTGAAAGACTTTCCAATAGAGAGAAGCTATTGTGCTTAATCTCTCACTTGAGGAATTTTTTTCTCATAATAATATTACTGAGGGAATTTCCTTCTTTATGCTTTCTATAAGAAAGCTTTTCTTACTATGCAAATCTAGGTTTCTTATATTCCAATATATTATTTTCATTGTGAATATTGATGGCAGGAGGAAGACACCTCTAAGGTCAAAGTGGTTTTCCTCGAGTTAGGTAAGAATTCACTTCCTTAATTAAATTCGTGTTGCCCTTCCTCCCATTTTTTTTATCCTCCCTATCTAATTTCGGGGCTTCTTTGAATGCATGTGTATGAACTCATAAGGCCATGTTGGATGTGATTATCCATAATAAGATGGGGGTTCTGCAATTTCTTTTTTTATTTGGTGAAGCAAGAGACTTTCTTTCTATTTCAATAACCCAAAAGTAAAGTTACAATAAGTACAAAAGGCCTGCAAATCTTTAGGCCTATGAAACCAACAAGATCGAACTATCAAAGAGGTGACCCACTAAACCAGCTAAAGGCCAAGCTAACGATCACACTGTCCCCCCGATTATAAGCAGACCCAAGGTCAAAGTCCGCAATACCTCACGTGAAAAGCTCGCAAAGAATGAACAAACGTGCATCCGCACCAACTAGCCTGACGAGATCTGACCATTGATTGACCCCACAAAAAAGCACAACACGGAGAGATATCGGAGAGCTAAGATGCAAGGTCTTTAAGGTGTGATCAAGGCTGCTATGAAGACCCCCACCCCTGCCACGTGTGAAGATCTAAGTGGAATCGCTCTCAAAGAGCCAAAACCACTTACCATTTGGGAGCCTTGCAATCAAAAGAAAATCACTGTTTGCCCAGTTTTCCAATACAAAAGAAAAGTAGCGTGGAAAAAACTTAGTGGGAGCAGAACAACCTTTCATCCTATTGAAACTAACAATAAAGCTCACCGCTGAAACATTCTGAAACTGCAAAATAAACCTTATGTTGCCACTCAAGAAATGAAGGAGATAAGGTCCCTTACCCCTAAGGAAGGTATCACCTATGCAGAGAAAGCCCTATTTCTAGGAGCCAACCGCTGAATTGAGAAAGAATGGGCAAAAAGAGCTTTAAGCATGGCCTGCCCCTCATGCCCAATAATCAAAAATTTCTTTGTCCTCTATGGCTTGAGCATCGCAGATAGCTTTTAGCCTGCTTGGAGGCATCTCCTACCATTTCATTACGATTTTGCAATCTGGATTAGTCACTCCTAGGCTGGCCAATAGATCTGCAAGTTTATTGGCCTTCCTCCAAACATGATTGAAGCTAACTATTCGTAGACTCTAGAAATTTTTTTGGATTCTTTGGTACACTTTTATAAGTCTCCATTGTTTTGAGACCCTTTCAGGCACTGTACCATAGATGATTTTCTTAACTACATTTATAGAAATCTCTGAGTCTACTTCGATGAGAACATTTGAGCTATGATTGAGTTTAAGAAGCTCCAAACATTGTTCCAAAGCAATTAATCCAGCCATGTTGTTGGCGGCTTGGCCTAAATGACAGTGGAAAGTAAAAATTATTTTCCCATCTTCATCTCTTAACACACCTCCATAACCTGCTATCCCCGGGTTGCTTTCTGAAGCCCCATCAATGTTGCATTTTAGATAACCTTTTGGTGGAGGATGCCAGAACTCCTTTTCTCTTTCCAACATTCTTTATTTTTTGCTCATACCATTGAGGATGATCTCATGCATTCCCCAGCTACTTGAGAATTCTCAATTCAAGTGCCGTGAGAGGATTTGAGGGATAATTGTGCACAGTGGTGGAAACAGTCTCCTTTATCTGCATTCAGATCAATTCCATCAGGCAAAGAGGGGTAGTTTTTTCATGCTTGAAAATTATTTTATTCCTTTCTTTTCAAGCATTCCAGATAATGAAGCTTGGTGTAAAGGTCCAGGCCAAATTGAGGATCTCATTCTCTGAAAAGTTTTTTCTCCACTTATTCAGGGTATTAATAATTCTACCTTTGTCTCTGTCTGTATGTTGAAAAATGCTATTGAAAGAATCCCACAACTAGGAGGTATAGGTGCAACTATTGAGAATATGATCCATAGTCTCCTCTTGAGCCTCTCATAATTGGCATCTAGAAGGCCCCATAACCCCCCTCTTGTGAATGTTATCCCACGTTAATATTTTCTTGTGATGAACTAACCACATAAACAATTTGATCTTCATCCATCCTTGGTGGCTCCAATGTTTTTTCCAGGACCTAGCCAAAACACAGGGATCTAGGTTAAGAGAAATTCTTTTTTCTTCCTTAATATTAAAGATTCCTTCTTTGTTTTGGCCCCATCTTAACTAATCTTTCCCATCTATAAAAAATATCTTCCTCTGTTCTAATATGTTCATGAGTTCTTCTGTTTTATCTTTTATGGGGTTGTCCGCTCTGCATTGTATTTTCCTCCAGCTTCTCCAGTTCTTAGTGTCCTAAGGAAGATTCCAGAAATCCCTAACTTTTATTGGTCCTTGGAAATCAGTTTCTTGCTCGATGCCAAAAATTCCTCCCTTAACAACATTGGTTCTTGTTGCCATTTATCTTCCCAGAAGTTTTTGTCTTGTTCCAGGCTACTATTTTCCCAGGCTTTATTCTAGATGTGAGAGCCTTTTATGTTCCCTGACATTCTGATGAGATGACTTGTTTGCCAGGATCTTGCATATTTCTCTTTCTAGGTTTTAGCCCATTTCATCCCTGGTTCTTTAACCCATCTCCACCAAAGTTTGGCTCCTAAAAAATTATTTAGAATCTCCTGATCATCTAAGCCTAGGCCTCCATGACTTTTGGGTTTGCAGATTTTGTCCCAAGAAACAAGGGCCCATTTCTTTCTGGTTTCCTCCTTACCCAGAGAAACTCTCCCTAAATGTTCCTGAATTGTTGTAAGACCCCTTTGGGAGCTGGCAGGGCTGATGAAAAGAAAATAGGGATAGATTAAAGAATTTCCTTCGTTAAAATCAATCAGCCATCAAGGTTCAAAGCTCTGTAAGTCCATCTTTTGATATTGTCTTGCATCTTGTTGAGCACCGGTCCCAGATACTTTTGTGCATTGGTTTATCTGTCAGGGGGATTCCCAAATATTTTGAAGGGAGGACCTCCCTTTGGAAGCCCAAAATTCTGGAGATGTTACTTTAAATAGAAGTGTTAGTGTTTAAGAAAAAAAAATTGATTTGGAGGGATTGACTTCCATACCTGAAGCCGAGCCAAAGTCATTTAAGATTTTTTTGTATGATGTAGCTTCTTTGACTGTGGGGATGCCCTGTAGCATGGTGTCATCCACAAATTGCTGATGAGTCAAGGCTTGGCCATTCTCCATTAAATGGAGGCCCTTGATCTTCCCTAAGACTTTGGCCTTTTTAATGGTTCGGTCCAATCCTTCCATCATGAGGATAAAGAGGAAGGGAAAGAGTGGGTCTCCCTGCCTGAGGCCTCTGGAAGGAGCGAAGATCTCTGTGGGCAAGCCATTCACTAGAATTGAGAAGGTGGGTGAAGTAACCAGAGCCATTACCCATCTGATCCAATCATGATCAAACCCAAAAGAAGAAAGGACCTTTTTGATGTAAGTCCAGTTCACCTTGTCATACGCTTTTGCAATGTCTAGTTGCATGATCATATTGGCCTGCCTTTTGCTAGTGAGAGAGTGAACAACCTCGTGGGCCTGAATAATATTATCTAGGATTTTCCTTCCTTCAACATAACTAGATTGTTCCCCAGAAACCAAAGAAGGAAGAAGAGGTTTGAGTCTGTTGGCCAAGAGCTTGGGAATAATTTTGTAAACAACATTTCATAAAGCAATGGGTTTGAACTTATCAGGAGTCAGGTTTGAGTCCTGTTTGGGGATCAGGGAGATGAAGGAGTTGTTCAGGGCTTTCAGAATGGATTTACTTCTTCTGGAGTACTCTACCACATCCAAAATGTCTTGTTTGACAACATTCCAGCAGGCTTTGAAAAAGTCAACATTGAAACCATCTAGACCTGGAGCTTTGTCATTTTGTATATCTTTGATAACCATAATGACCTCTGCTTTGGTTATTGGTTTGTTCAGGTTAAAGTTATCTTCTTTTGACACCATCCTTGGAATATTCTTTATAATTTCCTTGATGTGTTGGTCTCTGTCTGGATTATTTTCATTTGGGATGCCTCTGAAAAATTGAACCATCACAACTTCAATATTCTTATGAGAGGTCTGAAGCTCCCCATATTCATTCAACATTGAGGAGATTCTATTGTAAGTTCTATTGGCTATGACAGAACGGTGGAAAGAAGTAGTGTTTCATTCGCCTTCTTTGAGCCATTGAACTCTCGACTTTTATATCCAAAATATTTCCTCCTGTTTTCATAAATTCTCCCAATCAAGGTTGAGTTTTTCAGCTTGCTCACTTTTGGTTTTATCAAGACCATCTGTGATCATTGCTTGGTTTAATTCCTGTAGTTTGATCTCTACTAAATTTTTGTTTACAAAAATGTTACCAAAATCCTTTTGTTCCATTCTTTGAGTTTGATTTTTATGTGCTTTAGTCTTTTATGAAGGAGGAACATTTTGGAGCCCTGAACCTGAAGATCTTCGGACCACTATTTTTCAATGTTGCTGATGAAGTCTGGGTGGGAGAGCTAGATATTCTCAAATCTGAAGGGTCTGTTTCTGGGAGCATCAATTCCCTTTATTTCTAATTGAACCGGCCAGTGATCAAAGCCTCAAAATGGGAGAACACTTGTAGATATTTCTATATTTGTGAGCATCAGCTTCTCGGAGATAAAAAATCTGTCTAATTTGGAGGCAACCCAAGCATTGCCTCCTCTTTTGTTGTTCCAAGTAAAAAGACTGTTATGCATTTTAGAGTCAACCAATTTCATGTCTTATATGAAAGAATGGAATCCTACTGAGTCTCTACTGAGGATTCTGGTGCCTCCTTTTTTTTCCAAAAGAGATTTAATCATGTGAAAGTCTCCTCCAATGACCCAAGGGAATTCTTCATGTCTGCTTTTGAGATTTGCCTGGGAGTTTAGAAATCTAAGATTCTCATCAATTCTCTGAGGACCGTAAACATTCGTAACCAGGAAGGTCTCAAACGTTCCCATTGGTTGAATGATAGCTGATAAGTAATTTCTTGTCACCTCCACATCTACAATGATGACTTTTTGGGGGTTCCAAGGAGTGAGAATGCCTCCCGTTGTATTCTCTGCTTTGACTTCTAGAAACTAAAATTTGTTGAGCCATTTGCTATGATTTGTTTTATTTTCTGAATGGAGCATTTTGTTTCTTCAATGAAGATTATGTCCGCCATTTATAGTTCATTCTATTACTTAGCATTCTCTGTTTTCTTTTCCTACCTAGACCTCTGATATTCCATGATATGAACTTCATAATTAAAGATTTGTAAAGGAGTAACTGGTTAGATCTTTCATCTTACCTGAATCTATCATTAGCTTTCCACACTCCATCAGGAGCTCAGTTTGCATTTTTCTACCTCTCTTCTTACCTGGATTTCTAGTGGCTAATCTTGGATTTAATTTCATTGTTTTCACCCCTCTATGCTCCTGTTTGTGGATGTTTGTACCTTTCTCCAGTCCTCGTTCCTAAGTCTTCCTTAAAAATAGCTGATGTATTCTTTCGCATTCTTCTTGAGGTAGAGAATCTATTCCTCGTTTGCTTCCTTGCCTCACGAATCCTTCCAGATCCAAGTTTTCCTTGTCAAGGATTTCTTTTAGTTGATGATCTTCCAGATCTATTTCACTTCGGGTCATTTCTTGGTCTGTTTCCATTTCTGTTTCACTTCTCATGGCTTCTTTTTGACAGTCATTGTCTGAAGAAACATTTCTGTCCTCTTTTTTTCTTTTTCCTTAGCATATTCCTCCTGATATTGAATCTCTCTTATGCTTTCTTCAGGCTCTTCTAGCACTTGAAACTTATTCTGACTATCATTTTGCCCCTCATTGTGTTGTTTCTTTAGTCCCTCTTTTCCTCCCCTTCCTTTTCTAGCCACTTTCTGGAAGCTTTCCGTGTCCTTCATTGTATTAAGTTTTTCTTTGTTATCTTCTTTGCTGAGAGGGCAGTCTCTTAATAAATGCCCATGTTCATGCCATCTTCGGCATCTAAAGGGGATATGTTCATAGTCTACCATCTGCAGCCACTCCTCATCAAAAACTTCGAGGATGACTTCATCTGGAATTGCTCCTTATATATCCATTTCCACACATATCCTAGCAAAGGAGGTGTATTTTCCTCTTCTTGTGGCTTCAGAAGCTTTGAAATAGCATCCTAGTTTATTACCAATGGCAGCCAATGATTCAGTTTGCCAATAGTCAAGAGGTAGAGAGTAGAGCCTTACCCACACAGGAACGTAAGAGAAAGTCTCCCTCTCTAGGACAAACTTCATTCTCCAAGGTCTCACATAGAGACCTGCTGTAGCAAAAAAATAAGGACCTCCTTCGAATATTTTGTCTTTATCTTCGATGTTAGAGAACACTACTGTGAAGAATCCTTTTGACCCTAGATGTAATAAAATGCTTCCTTTGGGCTTCCAATGATACTTGATCCACGTCTGTAAAGCCTTTTTAGTGGGCCATAGTCCCATGAATTTACAGATAATGGCGTAGGTTCCCATGTGTTCCCTATGCTCCTGCAGAGCAGGATCATTTAATATTACTCGAGGAGTGATTTCTGCTTTTGGTTTGCAAGGTCCTTTCTGTTTTTTGTCTCTTGAGCCTAGACTTTTGTCTTCTTCCCCTTCGTCCTTTGTGTTGTTGTTTTCTTTTGTTCTTGTCCCATCTATTTCCTTTTAAACGCCGTTATTTGTATAGTTCATACCACCTTTACTAGTTCCAGTTGGTGATTTACTTATGCTGGCCACTGCATCTTTGTAGGAGGGAGCCAAGCTCCCTCCCCTCCCACTCTCGATTAGAATCGAACCCTGCTCACTATGGTTGCCCTGGCCACTACGTATCTCTCGCGCTCCCCTTCGTTCGGTAAGGGTTTTACAATTTCTCACTTTTAGATAAGACTAATGAAATAAATTCATTTATTGTTTAGGGATTGTGTTACGATTCTTCCCTTCGCAGGCCATAAACATAGAATATGGAATGATTTATTCTATATTAATGTCCTCCATATTACTTGGTTCTCCTGCCTCACTTGTCTTATGGATTTCCTCTTCTCCTTCTACTAGAGTATCATTAGGGCTTTTTTGGTTCTTTATTTTTGTGGTGGAAGGATCTAATTTTAGATCTTGCTACATTTTTGTTTCTCTTGCATTTGATTTTGGTTTGCCTTACTCCTCTACTGGTGCTACAAAGGCCTTGAAGTTACTCTTGGGCTAAAAGGGTTCCATTGATGATGAGGCTATGGTATTTTGGTTCCTTCTATGATTTTTGACTCTCTAAATATCCTTTGATTCTTGCTACTAAAATTCAGGAGGCTGAGCCACTTGCTAAATGAGGGGATGATATTTGAATCAATTTCCATACTCATGACAACATCTGCAATGAAAGATACATGTTCATAGTTTAACAGTTGCACAAGATATAAGATTTCAATGGATTCCAGTAATGGCTTAGAGATGTACATATAAATTCATATCCTACGAATAGGAAGCACACCTTCCTTGTTTAGTTACCTTTGATATTTTGACAAAGGAACCTACTGCATCGCAAATTCCCTCTAATATTTTTTCTTCCCACTATTCCATTGGGAGAGAGTAGAGCCCTACACATACTAGGGCTGAAGGGAATTTCTCATTCTCTATGAATTATCTAGGAGTCTCAAACCTCATGAATGGCCCTGCATTGTAGGAATATGGTTCATTTTCAAAAACCTTAATGTAATCATCCAAGTTGACAAAGGTGACTATGAAGAAAAGCTTGGCCCCTCGTTTTAGATCTATTGGACCTTTTCATTTCCATTTATATTTTATCCATTCCACCAAGTTTCTGTCATGAGGCATATGCTAATAAACTTCTAGATCAACACATGAGCTTGTACATGTTGTATGAATGTTTCAATTTTGTCTAACCAAACTTCATATTTAGGGCTTTGAACTGTTTTGTGAAGACAATAATTATGGGTTCAATTATACTAGCCAACCCCTAGAAGTGTTTTGTTTATTATTTGAGATGAGGTTTGGCTTTGCTCGAGGGAGAATTTCCTAGAATCATTTGACAAGGAACCATCATTTGGTTGTGCTTAGCTATGACATTCTAGTCACATATTACCACATTATGGTAGTAGGAGTTTGGACACCACACACTACCCCACCGTTCTCTCCACCATGAGACATTCAGAGTGAGAATATAATGGTTGTGACAAGCCAAAGACTAGAAAGGGTGAAGAGAAGCAATGAGGCTGAGGTCAATTCAAGAGTGAGGAATAAGGAAAAAAACCCTATTTTGCCTAGCCTAGGCCATATCAACCCTTTACATAACAAATGATTTTTCGATTTCGTCTTAATTAATGTTAATCATCATCATTATCACAATTTTGTTTTTTAAAACAAATTTATAAAAAAAAAATTCCATTTCATAGTTTAACATATTTAGTACCTGCATAGAATAAATCACCAAAAGATGATTATGAAAAGCAATGTCCAATACCTTGGACAAAATCACATAGATCACTTTCATAGTTTTAACTGATTTTGTCAAATATATTTATAAGATCAATATAAACAATTGAATATGAAGTGTGATTTCTTTGAAAGTTGCTCTAGAGTCAAGTATAGGGGAAATGTTGTTCTCTAATGTTAATTTAAACATAATTAAAAGTCTAGGACGTTGGGAAAGATGAAGAAACGAGTTTTATTTTAGCAAAAGGTATATGAGGGCATGGATGGGATTTCAACAAGACATCATTAGTACAGCGGAATTACACTCTCTCACTGCATGACTTCCTTTTCTTTAGCTATCAACGAACTCTCTGGTTACTGATAATCATATATATCTTCATATGTGCAATACTGCAGCCATAATATTCAGGCAGCATACAACGCTTCTCTTCGTGCAATTATTTCAATGGGTGTTTATAATTGTGGCCAGTGGAGGTTGGAGGCTGGGTCGATGCATGTCGTTCCCTTGTTTTGAATCTATCGACATTTGATTAAAGCAGAAAACAACACAGAAATCATGGAATAGCTGTTATATCAGAGCTTTACTTGATGCCCACAATTCTCTGAAGAAAGAAAACTAGAAGTCTGAGTCTAGTAAAGCGTAAAACACAAGATATACAGCAACGATAAAGATAAATAGCTCTGAATAGATGATGGGGATAATGATAGAGCTTTCGTAAAAGAAACATTATTTTCCCTTTTCTTTATATATTTTTCACAATTTTGCCAGTTCTTACAATGCAACTGAATGGATTTCTGATATCTGATGTCGTGATTCGATTAACAGAGACTTTCATCATTGTGCACCGCCTGTCTTTCATGAAATAAAGCGCTTCTCGTTAGGCATGCCGGGCGAAGAATCACAAGGGACGAAGTTTACGAGAAAATTAAGAATCAACGATAAACTTGTAAATGGTTTTGAGATGGGTTGGTTTTTTTGTCTGGTTTTCTAAAGTGGCGAATAGCAATTTTGAAATTATAGTTATCAAGTTCGGATTTGAATATAGATATTATAAGGATGTGTAATCGACTAAAATGTTAGGTGGGTTAATTTTTTATGTTTTTTCTAAAAAAAACCAATTTAGAATTTCTTTTTTTTTACTAAAAATGGTTAGTCAAAATTTTACACTACAAAATTATTTTACCCTAATAATCTGCAAAATTTTACATACACTAATATAAAATCAATGGAAATATAAATATTTTTACATAAATATCACCAAATATTTTACACTTTGCATGTTAGTGATTAGTAAGACTGGCCAAAATTTCTAAAGTTTACGATAAACTTCCATCCTTAAAATTTTTCCTATTTGTGCTTTTGCTTTTCGACTTTTTCTGTTAGTTTTCTTTTTAATTTATTTTAAATTTTGAAATGATTTTTATTAATTGTAAATAATATAACAATTTACAAATAAAATTCCTAAAAAAAATTCTACTATTAATCTTTTCCCTCCAAAACTTTTAGTTTCTCACAACTTTGGCCCAATATCCTTCTTTAATTTAAAACTAAAAAAATACTTATAAATAATAGATGCAAATTTATAAAATATATATTGAAAATTTATTTATCCATAATTCCTCTATAAATAGAAACCAAGCATTCATGATTCATAAAATTAAGTGGTTTCACACATTCCTTCCTATCCACTTTTCTAGGTTTACACTTTCCTAAGTTTCCACCATTGAAAAATACAATTTTTCTAATGTCACCTTTACCTTTTATTTTGTTTTTTTCTTTTTCACTGTTTATTTTTCTTTGTTGTGTATGACATCCAACTTCTATCTATTTTTGTTCATAGAAAATAAACTATTTTTGTTCACAGAACCTAAACCAGTATAGATCCACCTTAAATACAAATCTGACATGAGTTGAGAGGGATCCAATTTGTGATCCAATATTTTCACGTGCAAATTTTTTTATGAGCGTACGTTATTTAAATGATTTGTATAATTATTTAATTTTGATTTTAATTTTTAGATTTTTTAAAATTTCTATATAAGCATACATGAGCAAAATTTCAACTTTAGAAATGAACATACATCATTCACATCTTACTAGGTTGTAGAATGAACCTCTAAATTCAATAAACACTTTTTCATTTTCTTTTATACGAAGTTGTAAAATGAACCTCTCCACTCAATAAACACTTTGTCATCTTTTTTTTCTCATCTTTTTTCTATATTTCCAAAATTGAAAAACAAAATATTTCCAATTTCACTTCACCTTCAACATTTTTTTTCCATCTTGTAGTGTCGTTTTATTTCCTCTTTATATATCCTATCCTGCCCATATTTCTGTTCAGAACATCAACTATCTGCTTGGCTTAACGTGCCCTGTTGGCACAAAAATATGCTATTGGCTCTGGACCCTCGGGCTATGTCTGGCCTTACGGCTGTAGATCCTATGTGGAGTAGTTGATTCTTCTAATGGATAAGCTCAAACCCAGCTCCCCCCCACTCCTAATCGAGTTTTCTATGAGGTAAATTCATCTTATGCCAAAAAATTAGCCAACTACATTAACCTCACGATTAACCCCTTCCGCTATTAAATGGATCGAATTTTGGGCAATGGTTCGGCACTCAGCGAATTTGGTAACTATGTTTGAAACGATGAGCTATATTTGAAACGATGAGCAATATTTAAGGAGTGTTTTAAAAGGGCACTTAGAATGAGTTTTTTTGTTGGTACTAAAAAGCTTAATATATTATTATACAAGATTAAAATACATTTCTTTTCATCATTCCATATACATTATATATTAAATCTAAGTAAATAGATACTTTTATCCAGAAAATCAGATAGCAGTACATACATTATATTTCATAATATAGCCCAAATGCAATTGTAGCCATAGAAGGCCTAGAATGAGTTTTGTAGTGAAATTTTTTATAGGTTTTGGATGGATGGTAATAGGGAACATTATTAAAGCTCTGCTAAATGATGTTAAGTTATTAATTCAATTTTCTTATTATTTTTTAATATGCAGTTTGACTGATACATAATTTTGTTATAAAAATATTTAATAAAATTTATATATAAAATGGTAATAATATTAATAAAAATAATTAAAATGATATATTCTATTAAGTGATATTTTTAGATATAAAAAAATTATTTAATAAAAAGTTAATATTAAAATTTAAAAATTCAATATTAATAAATGTTAAAGTTGGACAGCATTTCAGGGTTAAAAAATTTTAAATGTAAAAAGGAAAGAAATGAGTAGGTATATATATGAGTATAGCAAAATCAGTTTGACCAATGATCCTGATCTTACAAATGAAAATTTATATATAATTTGCAATTAAATTTAATATTATTTTACACATAAAATATAAATTAGTCAAATCAAATTAAATTTTTAAAATTTAATAAAATGTTTACCTATCCGATTTACATTTTAATTATTCAAATTTCAACATAAATGCTTCAGCATCAATAAATAGTGTTTTCTAATCACCGGAATTTCTTTATTGAATTTTCAATATCAATAAATTATGTGTTTTACTTAGTCAAATTAATTAACATTTTCTTAAATTTGGATGACAACAACTTCATGATGATGATGATGATGGTTAATGTCCACTGAGACCAAATTGGTCTATCAGACCTACAATTTTCTTAATTTTTATTTGTCTGGCTCCTCGTCTTTCTTGACGAGATTGGTGTTGTAGCTTTCTTTCTTTTCTCTACGGTCTTCCAACTTCCTTTGTCTTGCATCTTCTTAAATTTGGATCTCTACGGTCTTCCAACTTCCTTTGTCTTGCATCTTCTTAAATTTGGATGACAACAACTTCATATATAAGTACCGATTGCAAACATTATTTAATTAGAATTATAATATAGACAAATGCTCCGCGCATGATTTCAATTTTATTTACAAGATCCAAGCGTTTGAAGATTGAAAGCCTTGAATAATATTTTCAAAAGCATGTTTCTAAAAAGAAAGAGAATTTAAAAAATAAATATGATTGATGACTGTAAATTGTTTCGTCAATGTTGGTGTTGTATTAAATTCTATCCAATTTACACATGAGTGTATGTTGGGACGGTCCGGGCCGTTGGTTTTCAGTACCCTACTAGTTGGGACTGTCCAATGGGGTTGGTTTTCAGGCTCCCCACCCATATCGAATCCGTTGGTTTTTAGGGCCCCACTCATATCTAATCCTGCAAAGGCTGCTCTGCAGCATATGATGTACTATGTACTTTTGTAATTAAATATATACAGCTTCTTCAGGGGTTCATTTTTTCCTGGAAAAAATAAATTCTATTCAATTAATTTGCTTTTCACAACTGAGCACCTCTCTAAATACTGTCTAAGTGATGATGTAGGTTGAATGATGAGAAATATAAAAGTTGACCAGAAAAGCTAGAACCCCATGAAAGAAGAAGAATGGTGTACTTAAACAATTTCAACGTCAATGTTTCAATGTCAATAAAAAAATTATTATTTTTGCTTTGTCAAATTTTAATGCGAAAGCTTCCATAATCAATTTTAACATCATTTTAATTGCAAATTTGACTAACTATAACATTATATATAGATATTAATTGTAAACCTCCTTTCTTTTTAATTTAAGTTTAATATAAATGAACTTGTGTACATATTTTGATTTTGTCCTCTAAGATCTGAAGTAATTTAGTTAAATTTATTTATAAGATCAGAGTATTTGTAATATTACAGAATCTTCTATAACTTTTTTGAAACACATTCCTAGCCAAACAGAGACGGCATTTCTGCTAGAATTTGACTGATAAGTACTTCACATAAAAGTAATGATTGCTAATTGTTGTCAGTTTTGTATCCCAGTAATGTCTATATAATAGATTTGCTTTTTACGAGTGAGCAAGTCTGTGATAACAACAAATCCTAACCGAGGATGTGATTTGAATGATGAAAACTATTAAAGTTGATAATAAAAGCAAGGACCCCCAGAATTGAAGATGAAGGAAGCCTAATTTGGACGAAGTATATTAGATATGAATGGGATTTCAAAGCATACAGTAACATCAAATCAAATCAACCATGAATCAACTCTATCAACAAGACATCGTCTTGCATTTTCATTTGATTTGATAAATTGGTTGCACAGTTGATCATAAAATATACTATTAAGACAATCCTTGTAACTTTACCGGTTGAAATCCCACTAATCCTAATTAACTTGAAAATGAAAATTATGGTGATAACAATTCCAGTAAAAAAATAGTTATTACTGATAAACATGTATATAAAGACATTGATCTTATTATATCTGCAACCATGCAGTGATAGTATCTTCATCAATCATTTTCATGCATATTCATAATTGTGGTTAGTGGGAATTGGATGCTAGGCCAGTGCAGGTTGTTCCCTGGTTTTGATTTCACCACCACATGATTCAAAGCAGGAAACAACATATAAATAATGAAATAGTTGGTGTAGCAGAGCTTTACTCGAAGTCTACGAAAAGCGCAAAACAATAGTGATGGATGAGATAATAGAGATGATTATATGAGTTACCAGGCTTTCGAAAAAATTCATGGCAATATGGCAGGGCGAATATTACCATGGAATCTTGTGAATGACTGAAGATGGGATTCAATTAACTAAGATGTTCATCATTGTCCATCGCTGATCGTTAAAGTTACTTCTGCAAAGATAAGATGTATGAGGAATCCATCAATTTAACTAGATTGTCAATCTTGGGGATATTTTGAAATGGGAGGAACAGGTCAATTTTGAAATCCTAATTAAAGATAAGGATGCCTATCCATATAAGATAAAGTTGACTATTTTTCAGGGGGCAAACCCCGTGAAAAAGTTATATATACATATCAGTCACAAGCTGGCATCTGACACATCAGTCACATCATACAAAAAGACTGGTTGTGAAGGGAAACTCCTATTTCCAACCCCATAGAAAAGTAAATGCTGCCTGACATGCAAGGCAAATAGCTTTAGCTCTCTCTCTCCATGCTGCTATCTCGATTCCCGTGCTGTGAGAGAGAGGGCTAAAGCTATTTACCTTGCATGTCAGGGAGCATTTACTTTTCTATGGGGTTGGAAATAGGAGTTTCCGTGAAGAAGCTATATATACATATCAGTCACAAGCTGGCATCTGACACATCCGTCACATCATAAAAAACTGGTTATATGCTACATCGCAACTCCACATAACATGATTCGATCCCAGGTGGGGTGCGTGGCAGCCGACTGCCCCACCGTTGACCATGCACTGGCGTGCAAGATAAAGTTGACTATGTGAACCAAAAATCAAATAATTTGAAAAGTAGAGTATAAATGTTTCCCAATTTTAGTAAGTTTTGTTTTCTGCCTAATCTAACTGTTATATGTTTTTTGTTTTCTAGTTAATCTAACTGTTATATGTTTTAGTTTCATAATCTGCAAAATTAGAGTTATTCAAGGTTTTCGAATGGATTAAATTTTATGCATTTACATTTTAGACAATTAATTAATTTATTTATTTCCTAAAAAAGAGACAAACAAAACCAAAAACATCTGATATAACTTATCAATCTAACTGCTCCTTTTGTTTTCACTTCACTAAATTGATATTATCATCTATGCAGAAATAAATAAACATAATTGTTTGTTTTTTAAACCTTCAAGGAATTATCTTATTTGAATTTATAAATAACGATCGAATATGCTCCACAGGAAGTCTCACCGATAAATTCTATATATACATGTTACTTTTTCTAACTCATGGGCACAACTATGTTTTTAAAATTAAGTCAAAAGTCATTTATGTTAGTATTAGTATATAATTATTTTAAATAGATTTATCAAAGAATGATTTACAGTACATATATGTGAGCTGTAAATTTTTGTATTTTAAAATATTTTGCTTCTTATATTTAGTAAAAGAGGAGTTGAGATGAAAATAAATGGATTATTATTATAATAAATAATTTGTCACCTTTTCTGTAGAGGTGTTTTATAATCTAGTATATGTAGTCTTCTTTTATGCTAGTATCAATATATAATTATTTTAATTTAAATTGGTGTTTTATAATCTAGTATCTGTAATTTTTTATATTAGTATCGATATAGAATTATTTTAATTTAATGGTACATATATTTGAGTTGTAATTTTTTTTGTTTATTTAAACTTTTGTATTTTAACATATTTTGCTTCTCATATTTGGTAAAAAAGAAGTTAAGATGAATATAAATTGATTGTTAAGTGAATTTATTTTATTTTATTATAATAATAATTTGTTATTGTTTCTAGACATGGGTTTTGTAATGTAGTATGTGTAAGTTTAATGCAAGATTGTATATCAATCTTTTTTTAAATGTAAGTTTTATTGATTAAAGTTGTTTAATTTTTAAATATATTTTTAAATTTTCTTTATTGATAATATATTTTTCTAATAATTAATTTTATAAGTTTTAATAATTTTTGATATTTTTTCTTTTACTTAAATTTTATTCTTTCTATTTTATCTTTAAAAATTATTTTAATTTTGTAATAAATATTACTAATAATCATGTTATTTATTTTGTATAATGTATTTATTATTGAAATAGTTTTTTCACATGAATTTGTTTAGTATGATTTTTTTATTGTTTAAAATATATTTTTGAATGTATAAATAGATTCAACATGTTGAATGACCTCTAGGCACTCAAATTCTAAAATTAAACAACTTAAAATCAAGTTTTCAAAATTCGTTTTAATAAAAATTAATTAGAAAAATTAATCTCACCAAATTCATTTAGTCTATAAATTAATTAGACTACTCTATATTTTCTTACTATATTTAGTAACCTAATCTTAATTTTAAATAATAATATTTAATAACCAAATAATAATATTATTAAATAATATAGATTTAATGAAGTAGTGACGCCTCAATAATAATATTATTAATTAGTTTTGTTGGGAGTTGTCTATAATGCGACTTTTTGGAGATTCTGGTGACGGAATCCGGCAGAAGAAATTGAGGTTAATTTTGATTTGTTGCAGTTAAAATGGTTTTTTAACTGTATATTTGGATTCAGCACCCGAATTTTAACTGGAAAAACCCACCGAAAAAACTTTAAAAAATGGCATTATAGACAATTGCGTTTTGTTGTATATCAATTACTATTAATTTATATATATCATCCATCTTTCAAGTAGTTTGATTCCTTGACACTACTTTTCTACTTACTTGCAAAAGTATATTTATTAAATAAATAGTTAGATTATGGTTAAAATAAATAAATTCATGATTTTTTTTATTTACTTATCTTCACACCCTCTTACAAAAGGATTTACACTCACAAACAGCTTTACGCTCACTAAAGCTTAACAAAAAAATACATACTGAATTTGTTTTTTTATAAATTAAAATATATATTATTATCTTTAAAATAATTATCGATTAAAAATATATTATTTAAAATAATACACACTCAATTTTAATAAAATAAATTCATATCTTTTTATATGGTTTTAATAATTTAAAAATAAAATAAAATTAGATCATCATTTTCAATATGTTGTAATCAAAATTCACTTTTTTATTTAGTCTCATAAAAATTATAATCAAAATTTACCTTTTTATTTGGTTTCATAAGAACTTTACTTGATTTTTTTTTGTTTCTATGTGATTTTGCGGAAGTTATTCTCACAAACATGTTATGGATCACAGAAGTCTCAACTCTATAATATTACTATTTCTATTTTAAAATTTTGAAAATTCCAATGTAATTTAAATAAAAATATTTAACTATAACTATAATAAAAAAAAATATTTAACTATAATTATAATCCTTAAATAATAATTTTTAAAAATAAAATGAAATATTATTTATTAATTTTGAATTTAATTTATAAAACTTAGAAATAATTTGTTTTTAATAGGAATGAGTAAATATTTTTTTTAATAGAAATGAGTAGATTTTATATTAGATAAACTCTTGGTCTTCCCATATACTTAGTAAATATGTTACATGAATGTTTTTAGTAGTTTATATTTTCAGAGAGGAGAGTGCTTATAGTTTAATTATTTGAAGATTTGAGTATACAAGTTCAATCTAAATCCTCAATTGAGAACTCCATAATACAAAAAAAAAATGTTTGCCATTCTAGCGAAATATTTTCCAAAATACCCCTATTTTTGAAATACATTTGCATCCCATTCTTATATATTTGTCACATGAATTTTGACAAACCTCTCGTTTTCCTTGGTGAGAGATTCCTCATCTTTTTTCAACCTGGATCCATGATTTGAATTGACTCATTATATTGTTTTTATCCATCTTGATGAATTTGGAGGGGAAAAAGAGGAGGAATCAACTCACGCGACCGTTTTTAACGCCAGGACCTAGTTTGGCAAAACAGGGCCTGAAACCTTCTAAGAACATTTTGAGCCATCAAACCACGTTTTTTGGGCGTAAATTTGTTTTGCTTATAGGGCACCTTTTTATGTTATTCTACACGTACATAACCTTCCAACAATGCAAGAAACACATCAATCGGAGTTCGTATGCAAAACTTATCCACTCAGAGGTTGACCTTCCTATTTTCACACCTATAGTTCGGGACGATGCCACGTTAGCCCCCATTATTCATGGAAAAGAGGCTATCCATGTGTTTGGGATGTAAAAGACTCTAGAAAAGTCTATTTTATAGCTCTATTTAAGAGTCAATGTAATCAAACTTAACAGCTAGTAGGCTATCAAGTTGTGTTATAACCGGGACACTAGGAGGAAGAGGCATTCCATTCTTTCAAGATGATTTTGTTCCATAGTTGAACAAATATAGCAAAGAGAGATAGGAGTTAGAGCACACAGAGAGGATGTGAAATGTAACAACCCACATGCATGCACTAATTATAGTAAAATCTACAAATCTAGAAATTAAATAAAACTATAATATTGTAGAATATCAGATTTTTAATATAATATTATCACATCTATTGTGACGAATTGTCCAGTGGAATACCCATAGAAGATTAAGGAGAATTTGATATCAAAGAATGTTTCTTTGGGTATTTGTGGATATTTATAGGGGATTTAGGTCGGTGAGATAAAAAATCATAAAACATTAATCATGGTTGAAAAATCTAGAAATGAACCTTATGATCATGTAGAGGTGAGGTTTTCACGGCTCGAACAACAAGTCGCGAATATAAATTGCAATGCAAAACTCCTCATGGCGGTCTCAAGCAATAATTTGGGGATATTTGGAGAATATGGGGGTTCGAATGTAGAGGGAAAATCAGAAAGGGGATCGGAAGATCGGGAAGACATGGAGAACCAACCAAAGAAAAAAAAAACCGGAAAAGATCAACCTAATTCAAGTGTCATGAATAAATCCCTATTCAAAATGGAAGCAAAACTTGATATCAAGCAATACCACAACAAGATTGATGCTCTAAAGCTGAACTATTGGTTGCAGCAACTGGAAGTTTATTTCAGTGTCCATCAAATTGAGGAAGGGAAAAAGATCTCATTTGTGCGACTGAAATTAGAGGGCCATGCACTAACTTGGTGGGAGAGCCACATGGAAACACTGAGGTTAGAGGGAGAACCTCTAATGACTAAGTGGGAGGATTTCAAAAGCCTCATTAAGTCATAGTTTTACCCCATTGGCTACGTGGAGGACCAGTGGGTTCTGTGGCATTACTTCAAGCTAAAGGTCGGCCAAAGCATGCAAGAATACACCACAAAATTCAAAAACATGGCTATAATGTTGGATATCTCAACGAAGAACCCAAATGTACTCCTCAAGTATTTGGCAGGT
Source organism: Pinus taeda (assembly GCA_000404065.3). Classification (NCBI taxonomy): domain Eukaryota; kingdom Viridiplantae; phylum Streptophyta; class Pinopsida; order Pinales; family Pinaceae; genus Pinus; species Pinus taeda. The sequence continues at coordinate 66,418 of APFE030031337.1, forward strand.
CTGCACCACCATCTGCATGAGCAACTGATGTTGTTCAAACCCAAATCGGTGGACGAGGCATTTGTACAGGCACAATACCTACGGAACATAGGCTTGAAAAGAGCTTAATCAAGTGGATGGAAGCAGAAGGAGAAACAAGAAGCTTCTAAGGAGGGGAAGAAGAAGAAAAAAGGGGGAAAAGATAAAAAGATGGCATCTGTTGTAACATGCATTTTTTTTTACCTTTAATATTCATGTTTCATTCAAGAATCACTTGAAACTATCTTAAAAAAATATAAGGCAAAAGGGAAATGTAATAAATTACATATCGGAATCAAAACACAAAAGAAACAAGTATAAAAGAATTGGCCCATGCGATTAAGTTAAATCGCAATATAAATAGATATATGAGCCATAATATATATATATATTATTATATTATATATTATCTATATATATATATATATTATTATATATAGATATATATTTATATATATATATATATATATATTTATATATTATATATATATATATATATCTTATGTTTTTATAAGCCTCGTTATACCAAGGATTAAGCCAATGGTTATATGAATGTATACGTATATATACCACAAAGCACATTGTATATCGGAATCACAAAAGAAACAAGTTATAAACTGGACCTGAAATATATATATTATATTTAAAAGCCCAGCGGGTCTGACGTATCCCATAGCACCTCAGCTTATGCCAATTGTCGATTGCGATGGCGAGACCGGAAAAATTATATATTGCATTTTGTAATTCCGGCAGGTCCGCGAGGCGTACGAAGGGCAGATTTAAAATTACAAGTGGGGTTTTAGGCTGAGTAAAAATGGTAAGTGATTTTTAGTGGATCTCACCTGATTCGACTTATCGTTCAACACGTAGCAACTGGGTGGAGAAAGAAAACCGCTCATTTCAGATGGGTATTCTCTGTGCTTATGTCTCACCCGAAATCGCTGTAGATTGTCAGATCAAGCAGATCTTGATCGACGATTATAAAGCTTCGGGAAAATCTGTTGCCTAGAGAACTGTGTAGAGGTTTTGCAAAGTGTGGAAAAGGTACATCATGCATGCTTTATGGGTATTTTATTTGTAGATGGTTTATAATGAATTTAGCGTGGATATAAGGGTTTATAGGTAAAGTCCCTGGTATAACCAATGTTAAAGAGTGGTTTAATTATATATGCATGCTATATTTGGATTAATAAAAGTTTATTGAAGGTTTAGAAGGGTGATTAAGTACCGATAAGTGAACGTGACTAAGGTTTAGTCTATGTTGGGTTTAATAAATCACTCCACATAAGGATTTATGAAAGGGCCCTTAACCATTATGAATTAAAGGTTTGACTTAGAAGATCATCGAATATGCACAAACATATGCATACTGTGGGTAAAGTAGGGGTAACCCTACATTAATTTGATGGGAAGTCAACAGAGTATTGAATGGGTGGATTTGACAAATTTTAAAAGCAGGATTAACTCTTTTTGAGTTCCGTATTAATCAAAGGTTCACGTTAATTTCATTGTTTAAAGAGGGAAATCAGGGTTAGAGACGAATCTAAAGAGGAAGGTGAATAGGTATGTTTTCTTTGTATTTCGGCCAATCAAAATGCCTGATACATAGGTAAGCCCCGGATTACACAAGTCAACACATTTCATTACGGCTAAAGAGAATTAAATATCATAGGGCATATACATAGGAATTTGGTAACAGATTAACCGAGCAAGCTAATAGTTATCGTCCTTTTTGGAATTCAGCTAAGTTCATGTTATGTCATGTTCTTTAAGTTGTCTTTTACCCTCTGTAAAATTCTGTAATAGTTTTTACTTCTTATAGTTAGAGAAGGAGTTAAATAATTTGGGCAGTTTCAAAAATCAACAACTACTCCACAATGTATAAAAAGATGAAAATTTACAAAGAAAGGGTTCGAATTTTGGAGAACCGGGAGATAAGGCCATTGTACTCATGATATAATTGTTGATTAATGAAGAATCATAAGTTTCCATGCATTTATTTGGAATTATTTTGTAACTTATCTGTTATGTTCCATCTTATGTTTTCATCCTTCAAGTATGGTAATGGAGTTGCAGGTATTTATTTGCTTAGGTAGATAAAGTTAAAGTTTCCTAAAAGAGTGGTCATGTACTTAAAACTTTCACCTTTCCTTTTAAGTTATAGATAGTAGTTTTTATGCAAGTTAACATATTATCTTTAACTTCTCCAAGAGTCATAGATGGTAGGTTCTATGTTAAACAACATATTGTCGATGATTCAGTTCTCACCTTCATAATTCTTCTAAGTTAAAGATGGTAGTTTTTGCGTAAGATGGCATACTATTTCTAACTTCTTCAAGCTTTCTTCATTTATCATTCATTTTCAGCTAATCAAATGGTATTCTAATATTTCATTGTCACCTAAGTATTGAGAGTAAAAACCAAGTCTCCAAGTCCTTCATTCGAGAACATAACGTATATCTAAGTGAAAAATAAGTAACAGTAAATAATATTTATTAATGTCTTAAGAGCAATTTCTCTACAGCCAAGAAATTGGTTTCTTAAGGTACAACAACATCCACAACACATCAATGCAAAGTTCCTAGAAACCACTGTAGCATTGATGGCCATAGAGAGGAGTGGTTCTGGAAGTTACATCTAGAGCTAAACTAGAACAAGAAAGAAGAAAGATAATAAGAAGAAGAATCCCATGGCCATTGATTCTAGAAACCAAGTTGAAAGAAGCTCGGATGTTGATGAGAAGATCGTTTGTACATCAGTGCGTAAGTAGGTGAATCTGAGTGTCCTTTAGAAACAGGAAGAGAAAGAAGTGACAAAACGCTTCCATATAAATATGCAGGTCAAGAAGACAAATATTGATGCTCTATTTGACTTAGGATTGTAGATGAATCTCATTACAATAGAGTTGGTCAAGAAGTTGGGCTGGAAGTTTGGGATCATCCAAACCGATATCCACTTGGATGGGTAAATAAGGATCCAGAAATGAAGGTAACAAAACAATGCAAAATTAGATTTGTTATCAGTTACAATTTTATTGATGAAGTAGATCTAGATGTGGTTCCCCTTGATGTATGTGGAGTCATGTTTGGGATTCCACATATGTACATGTGTGATTCAATATTCATGAGGAGATATAACCAATACCGACTCATTAAGGATGAAAAATTGTTCATTGTCAATGGGCACAAAGGAAAGTAAAAAATTTCATTGGTAAGTTCCAAACAAGCCAAGAAATTGATCAGTTCCAGCAAGAAATATGTTTTATTGTTTTAAAAGAAATTTAGTCTAAAGAGCAGTCAATAAGAGGCAAGGCATTTATGGAGGGGTGTACTAAGAAACAGAAACAACATTTGGATGATTTGTTACAAGAATACAAGAAGGTGTTCCAAGAACCTAAAGGGTTAAAACCTAAGAGAGAATTTGAGCATGAGATCCAACTATTGCCAAACTCCCCATTGCCAAATATTGGGTTGTACAAGCAGTCTTTTATAGAAGAAAGTGAGGTGAAGAAATAGTTGTAGCAGTTGTTGGAACAAGGTTTCATTCAACTGAGTACATCACTATGTGGGTCACCCATCATCATTGTGTCAAAGAAGGATCAAATTTCGCAAATGTGTATAGATTATAGAGTGTTGAATAAAATCATGCTCAAGAAAAAAATACCCCCTACCCATGATAGATGATTTGCTGGATCAGTTGCAGTAACAAAAAATACTTAATCGAGCTTGAATTGAATTTTGTATATCACCAAGTTCAAGTCAAAGAAGAAGATACATGGAAGACAGCCTTTAAAACTAGGCAAGGTTTGTATGAGTGGTTAGTTGTGCCATTTCACATATGTAATATACCAACTACATTTATGATATTAATGAATGATCTACTGCGCCTTTTATAGGTTCATTTGTTATTGACTATATGGAGGATATAATGGTATATAGTGCTACCTGGGAGGAGCGTATTTCACATTTGACACAGGTTTTGGAGACATTTAAGAAGCACCAACTGCTAGAAAATCTTAATAAGTGTGAGTTTGCATAGCAACCTTCGGTGTATTTGGGGTATGTGATAAATGGAGGTGAATTGAAGATAGATCCTTCCAAGATGGATTCCATCATGAAATTATTGGTGCCTACTAATGTTTCTGAGGTCAAGACTTTCACTGGGGCAACACAGTACCTGAGGAAATGCATAGCCTCATTTTCAGTCATAGCAACACCACTTAATTCCATAATAGGAAGTGACAAGAGTTTCTTATTGGGAAAGGGTCACCAGAAGGCTTTCGAGGATATAAAGAACAAGATGAGTCAAGAGCCAGTTCTAGCATTACCATACTTGCAGCGGCCCTTAGAGGATGAGATAGATATGAGTGGGTATGGTATGGAAGTTGTATTGATGCAAGGAGGAAGGCATGTATGTCACCATTATGAAGTCTTTCATGGGGCAGTTCTTAACAACCCTACCTACGATAAGGAGATCTATGCCATGGTGCAAGTTGTGAAGAAGTGGCAGCACTATCTAATGGGAAAGGAAATGGTAATCCACATAGATAAGTAGTTGTTACACTACTTGCAGGCCCATAGTAAGCTACAATAAATGAGGCATTATAAGTGGATGGGTTTTTATAGTAGTTTCAATTGGTGATCAAGTATAAGAAGGCTAGCACAAAAAAGCTAGTCAGTATGCTTTCAAGGCCACCCACATCAAAGATTATAGCTTTATGGACTTTTATGCACATGGAGCCATTCACCCATGATGCACACAAAGAAGCATATTCATAAGATGGGGACTTCGAGGAGGTGTATCAGCAGTTGCAAAGTCAAAGTTATGTGCACGATGGTGACAACACCATTGACTAACATCTCTAGGATGGGTTACTCTATAGGCTGGATAAGTTATGTGTTCTTGAAGGACAACATTTGCATCTAATTGGAGAGTCTCACACCTCCAAGGTTGCAGGGCAATTTGGTATAGGGAAGACTATGGCTAACCTGCAAAGGTATGTGTATTTGTCCAAGATGCAGGAGCAGGTAGCTAGATTCATAAGAGGATGCATGCTTTGTTGTACCAACAATCCTAGAAACATGAAATAAGGTGTGTATCATCCCTTACCTATACCTACTCGTCCTTAGGAAAGCATTTCCATGGACTTTATTGGAGGTTTATCGACAACGAGGAAGGGACATGACTAAATGCTCATCGTAGTTGATAAGTTCAAGAAGGTGTGTGTTTTGATGGACAAGAAGCAACAAACTTGTTTTCTTGATAGGTCTGGGTGCACTTTGGGATACCAAGGAGCATCATTTTAGAGTGGGACACAATATTTCTCAATGCATTCTGTACTATATTGTGGGAGAAGATGGACACAAAGTTGAAAATATCTTCAACATTCCATCCACAAACATATGGGTAGACAAAAGTAGTCAACAAAACTTTGGTGCAACTTCTAAGAGGATATAACCATAAGCATTCGAAGACTTGGTATGAAAATCTGGTATATATACAACATTCTTATAATAGAGTGTTCACACTTCTATAGGAAAGTCCCCATTTGAGACTTATTTTGTATATTTTCCACCTTCACCTTTGGAAATTGTAGATGGGAAGCAAGGAGGAGTGAGGGAATATCTTACAAGAGATGCTTTGAGGGATGAAAAAATTATAGAGAAGATCAGGAAGATTCATCTACAGGTACATGAAACACTACATAAGTCACAGGAGAAATGAAAGGTCATGCATGATTAACACATAACAGAGAACTCATTCAAGGTGGGAGACAAGGTATGGCTACAATTGATCAAGGAGAGGTTGCAGTGGCATAGTAATAAAATAAAGGCTCTAAGGTATGGTCCCTATCATATACTCAGAAAGGTGGCTGATAATGCCTATTTATTCAGTTTACCACCATATATGCGCATTCACTCAGTTGTGAATGTACATAATTTGAAAGTTTATGAGCCTTCCATGTTATATCAACAAGAGGAATAGGTCCTACTTTTTATTGTAACTTATTTTTACACCCTTGAAAGCTACAAAATTTTGAAGTTTAGCCAATCTACCTCCTAGCTAAATCCTCACGCTTATATAAATTTTCTTTGGGAATATAAATAAATAAGATAGGGAAGTTTGAGGTCACTTTTAAAGCATCGGAAGGAATCAGAGCTTCATCACACCTTCTCCATTGGAAATTACTCTGAATTAGCTTTCCAACGGTATATATATTTCCCAAAATGGACTACTCGATCAAAAGATAGAACAAGTTGATGTTCACTCTTAAAAATCCAGAAAACAAAGGAAAAAGGCTAAGTGTTGAGTGCCAGATACCGGTAATCAAAGGTCTCGCAGTATTGATAATCGGTGATAAAATGTCCAAAGGGGAATCACATATCACATTATCGGAAAAATGTTGCATTGGAGAGTTAAATCATCAAGAAATAGGTTGCCTAGTGTTAAAGTCTCAGCAAACACTGAAAGCAAATTATAAAGAAAATTCATTGCAAAACAGAGCAAGTTTGAGCGCTTTCTCTCTCCGCCCAAAGGGACACGTGGTAGTCAGTGATTGGATCCAATAAGTTCAATGTAGAGGATGACATCAACAATTACATGGTGATAAGATGGACACATGGTAGGCGGATTCAGAATTTTCAAGGGTCAGAAGAGGCAAAAAATGGGTGACACGTGTTAGCACTCAAAGGCTAACATGTGGCAGTGATGACATCAGTAATCACATCTCAGAGGCTGAGGCTTGTTGTTCATCGAAGTGAAACCTCTGACTTAAAGCCTCTGGTAGAGTGCCTCCGATAAGAGGGCTGGAAATGGGCACATGAAGGGTCATAGGACCAAGGGCCACAAGGAAAAGGTGATCGGTGATCGCAATCGGTGTTTTTTAACTTGTGACACTTTAGACATTTCGATTCCGAATTACTGGGAAAAGGAGCTTCATTATGAGGGCTTAATTGTAGCCACATGAAGAGCCAAAGGACCAGGGCTAAACACGGAAGGTGATTGGTGGTCACAAGTCCTAGAGGGTGCAACCAAGTCCTACATTATAAAATCACTGATTACAAAGCCCCAATATTATAAAGGAACAAGCACATAGCATGTGGTCCCATGTAGCTTAATATTTCTAAATAATCGACCCCCATTTCCACTAACTCCCAAATTATTATTTCAAAGCACTATTATAATGTTATACTTCGAATAATCAGCCCCCTTTTCTAGCTAAAGTGCTTAATCCCCAAAAAGGTTTTGGTCTTGGGTCCGCTAGCACTGAATATATAGTTTCCACCTAAGTCCCAGGGGGCTAAGGCTCATAAATCAACGACCATCATTCATTTCAAACCTCCCATTTTTTCCAAAGTTTAACAAAGAGGGGGGGATCCGAAAAGTGGTTTTGAGCTAACCATCTTCGTATATGTGGAAATCTTTGATGAATTTCATGTGCCCCCCCCCCTCCCCGACTTCAAACCACATACCACCAAGGGATCCCCCTAAAATTCACTTGTGGTTTTGACTTCTCAAATTCACGATGGATTGTTTCAAAATTAATCAAAGGGGTCCTGTTGTTCTAAAAATTTCTTTTGAATTTTCAGGATTCTACATAGAATTTCCTATTTGGTGTCAGGGTAAGTGAAAGTAATAAACAACTCTTTAGTAAGTTTTTATCAATAAAACATCTTAAATTTTTTTGGAAAATCCATTCCAGATCATTTATTTTAAGGTATAGAATAATCGTCAATTAAAGGATAGAGGATAGTTGGCAGTTTTTGAAGAAAGAACTACGAAACAACCTCAGATTTCTAGGTAGGAGAATCAATATTTGGCAAAATTTTTGAGAAATAATGTCGTGTTTCATATTTTAGAGAAAATCATGAGCATAATTCCATTTCTCAAGCAGAAAAAGGAGAAATCAAAGAATCCATTTCCAAAAATGAAGGTTGAATATTTTCTAGTACTTCCAAATTTCTCGCAAACTATCCAGAGATTGTTTTATTTTTTAGTGTATTGTTTAGGATTTTATTCGAAAAATATTGTAATATTTTAGGAGAAATTTATTCTATATATTGTTTCATTTGTAATGTTCAAAGGGCTGGCTTTTCATGCCAAGACCTAGTCAGTTTGAAAAGATTTTATTATAGAAAGCCAAATTGAAGTATTCTAGCCTAAGTTCTTTACAGAGCTTTTTTTCTTGTATGTTTTTGTAGTACTTTCATACCTTATTTTCATCACATGTTCAATGTAACATAGGATATATGGGTAAGAATAGATTAAATGTAAATCTCTGAAATTTCCTGCAAAGTTATAATGATTTAGAGATATTAATTAACTAGACTCTCCGTCTTGGTTAATTCCTCTACATCTATTAATTGTTGCCTTTTGTCATCCTTTGAATGTGTTTTGTTTGGCTGTAGAAATCTTCTACATGTATCCAATCTATTTGGTTGATTAAGTATTTATTATGTCTGCTTAATTATCATGAATTATCTTATATTCTTCTGTGAAATTATTTTAAAAGCATGTTATTATGTCAAATTGAATGTTGTCACTTTGACCAAGGGCTTTCCAAGAGAGAAATTCATTCATAAATAGAGATTGGACAATCATTAGCAACCACCCAAAATAAATCACAAATCTGGCCATTGTGCTTCATAGGTCGTTGTCTAGTGATAGTGAACAACGTTAAACAAAGGCTCATAAGAATTGAGGGAGCCCCCTCTAGTTCAAGGGCCAACTTTAACCTAAATACTGGTGGAGTTGGTTTCTCAGCGTAGTTTTTGCAGCCAAGGACTGCCTACGAGAAACAAGTACAACACCTTATGTGGAGGATTTGGCACTAGACACTCAGCAAAGTTGATAGAAGATACAGTTTTGCAAAAGAGGTCTAGAACTACAAGACAAGGGCAACATAACCTTTGGTAGATTGGGTTGAAGAGAAAACTTTCAAGAAAAGCTAAACAATAGACGAGAGAGAAGGTGGTGGAAACGTTTCCTCACCACATTTAGTAAATTATTTTGGGGACCAAAATCCTCTCAAAATGGGGAGTTGTGATATGAATTGGATCATTATATTTTTTTTCCCATTCATATCGATGCATTTTGAGCAGAAAAAGTGGAGGAATCCACTTACGGGACCATTTTTACCGGGGTGACCTAGTTTAGCGAAACACATTTTGAAACCTTCTCAGAGAATTTTTAGGCATCAAATGATATTTTTGGGGGTAAAAATTGGATTATTTGACATTTCACCTTTTCATGCTATTCTACACATAGAAACCTTTCCAACTGTGTAAGAAAGACATCATTCAAAGTCCGTATGAAAACGTTATGCCACTTAGAAGTTGATCTTACTGTTTTCACACTTATAGTTCCCGAAGATGCTGTGTCAGCCCCCATTATTCATGGAAAAGGGGCTAGCCACGTGTTTCTAATGTGAAATAATTTAGAAGAATCTATTTTGAAACTCTTGTTAAGAGTTTATGTAGTCAAACTTAACAGCTAGTAGGCTATCAGGTTGTGTTATAACCGACCCACTAGGAGGAAGAGGCATTTGATTCCTTTGAGAGAATTTTGTTCCATAGATGAGAAAAGATAGCCATGAGAGATAGGGGGTAGAGAAATAGAGAGGATCTATGCAGTGTAGTAGCCGACGTCCCACAGTCATTTTTATTTTACCTAGATCCATATTTGCAGACAGGGAAAGAGAGCGAAGCAAACTCACCTTCCAACTGTTTTTTCTCCCAAAATGGTTTCCTAGTGAGAACATCTTCTGTCTTATGTGTATGTGAGCTTATTTTGTTGTTCTCTACTTTTATGCATTGTTTCCATTCCCATGCATGCACTAAGTACAATAAAATATATGCTCTAGAAATTAAATAAAATTGTAATAGTGTAGAATCTCAAATTTATAATATATTATTATCATATCTGTTGTGACGAATTGTCCAATGGAATATCCATGATGGTTTATGGATCAACCCATGTCAAGTTATCTAATGAATCTGGAAATTCATCTGTCTAAGGATGATCTCTATTAGTAGGATCATATTTTTTGCTCTTAAAAACTATTCCTCATTTTCTTGGTCAACCCAAGAAGTTACTTTCCTAGTCTTATTTTTTAAAGAAACATAGGAAAAAGCATTTTTATTAGGGATCCGTTGGGCAGGTTCCTCTTCAGAGGTTGTGACTCATGGATTTTTTATGACTTCCACGTCTTCTTGGCCTTCTTTTTCCTCCTTATTATCCTCTACCTTATCTTGTGGTTCTTCTTCCTTGTAAACTAAATAGAATTATCTCTAAGTTCCTTCCCACCATTTATGCCTTTGCCTATCTTTTTTTTGTATGCATATTGGTAGTTTCCGTGGCTCTGGGGCAATTTCTAATTGTGTTCCCTATCTCATAACACACTCGACACTGAAAGGAGATATTCTCAGATTCTATATTTTAAAAGAAAAAGTAATATGTGATAGTAAAATTTAGTTATGCTGGAAAACCCTTACTAAAATCCATCTCCACATAGATACAATCATATCTTAGGTTGAGATAATCTTCTGTGTTTGGGATCTGGTAATGGAAGACTCCAATTGCATCCCCAATTTCCTTATGTGATCCAAATTTATGAAGGAATGCTATCAAATACATATTTAAACAATGATACATAGATACAATGGAACAAAAATTCAATTAATAAATAGAAACTGTTGAAAATTGTTTACATGCATAAAATAAACAAACTAGCTCAGGTGATGGTAGCTTGTCTCTAAGAAGAGATGTGATGACTATATTCCTTATCAACTGTGTTATAATCAGGCTTGGAGGATTTTTTATTATTGATAAATAATGGAAAACCATATACATCCAAAAACATAACCCTAGGAGATAAAGTGCCAAATATTTGTGGGCCTTGTTGGGATTAGTGGGAAGGCCAACTTCTCAAGGTCATAATTTGGTAATATGATTGTGATACATCATTAGAAATATCTAATTGAGCAAAACAAAATTTCTTGACAAGCCCCCGCCTTTTTTTTTTGAAATTGGCACATTTTCCAAGCCATTTAGGGCTGCAAAACAGGTTTGGATGTTTGGGACCCAAAAGCTTATAAAAAATAGAAAGTTGTGCTAGAATTAAAGAAATGAAAGGAAACAGTGTTGGTGGTCCAAGTGGAATAGTTGGTGATCATTACTATCCACCCATATCATTCCCCCCCTCAAGAAGCAATAATCAACATTACGTTGAGTGCCTGCATGAGATGGGGAAAGTTTTGCTAAACTTGGTCCCTGGTGAGCCACTTTCCTTGGTGCAAGAGCTAGCCAACTTTTACAATGTGATACAGTTGGATCCACTGTTAGTGAGTATTCTTGATCTGTTTTTTCATGATTCAATCAATTTTAGCCTATTCAATGCAGTCTACATGGAGCTCTAATGGTGTTAGCTACTCAACAATATCTGATGTGTCTAGCAATGGTGGAAAATATGGTTGAAGTAAGTCCACATTGAATATGGGGTTCAAGCCAAGGAATGGGGGATACTGAGCTTCAAATCATTACATCCCAAAGGCTTGGTGATAGTGTAAGGCCCATATCAAAGTGGTTGAAGCTCCAGATGGGCTTTGACAAGGTATTCGTTCTATGAATGCTACCAAACTTTGTCACCCGCCCAAAACTTATGTGGAACTTGATGTCGATCATGTCATTGTTTGTACTTGGCATTGGATTTATCCAAAATGTCATGAACTTTCTTGTAGATTTGTTGAATGCGTTTAATAAGCTTAGTGGCTTTATGAACATCAGAATGAACATGGGTATATTCTTCCTATGTAGTTGCAAGAGGTAGGGCAACATCATTGGGACACATTAGTTGAAATCCCATGCTCACTTGAAAGGGGGTGTGGCTAGTCAAGCAATGAATATCTGTGTTATAGTTGTGTTGCACATAAGAAATACTTTCATCTCATGTTTTTGGATTCTTAGAGTTGTACATGTGTAAATAAATTGATTCCTCTCCACATACATATCTTAAAGTAGCTTGGTTTCATATTGTTAGATTGATTGTGACCAAGTTTGAGTCCTCAAATGTTTTTTTTTCCTTTTTTCTTCTTTCCTATATTTATTTATATCTATTCTATTTAAATTGCACACCTTTAGGGGAAACATCTACTACTCCTTATCCCACTTCACCTGATGATGATGTAAGCCATTCTGCATTTGAAAGTTCCATCTGAAAACTCGATTCCTCTAATAGTGGTGCTTTTAATTAGGCATATTTAATATCAATTTTTTTATGTTCAATTTGGGCTTTCCTTCATTCGGGTTTTTCAACCATTTATGATTTATACCACTATGATATATCCATTTTCAGACTATTTTCTTTAAGCATAGAAGTTTCCACCACAATATTATACTGCTCCTTTGTCACATTTGTAGCTCATTCTTGAAATGTTTGTTCATAAATCCATGAATCTTTATTTCCTAGCTTCTAAATATTTGGTTGTATGTCATGTTCATATGTAAACTTAACCACTTTTAACTCTCTTGCTTGAAATGATATGATATGGGTGATAGTGCCAAATATTTCCTTTAATGAAATTCATGTCTTCCAACATATCCTCTATTCCTTTCAAAGCTTCTCTAGAATTGAAAATAAAAGGTCCTGCTATCTTCTTCAACTTAAAATAGAGTTCTTGGTGTGTGGGCATAAAATGGATCTAATCCACATCAAGACTATGTCTCATGAAATCCAATGCAAAAATTATGATGGGTAAGAAAATAGAGGGCTGATATGGAGGGATATTTGGACCATATAATCTAATCTCAGTATAATTTTCAAAAACAAACCAATCTACAAAACGAGTGTCTAGGTTGAACTAGAAATATCCTTTGATATTAGAGAAAATCCTTGTTGGACGTTGATCAATTAAAATAGTGAAAACAATTGACATGAAGGTACGAAGATACTATGAAAAACCTTGGCTTAAATATTTTTTTCTCACATCATTGGTTTAGTAAACAACAAAGATTGTTTGGGATTATGAATTTAGGATATTAAGATCCATATGAGAAAATTTAATCATGTGTGATTATAAAGTTAAATGCAGAAGATAATATGGGAATCTAAAAGACCTGGTGTTTTGGAGATGAGAGAGCTGAAATTTAATGGATTGTGAAAGGTAAGTGGGTATGTCTAAGATAACCCCAGATTGTATTACAAGACTAAAAAACCCCAAAGTATTCTCACTCACATGTTTAAGATCATCCTCTCCTAGGATACATGAAATAGATAATAGATGAAAAGTTTCAAAGAAAATTGACAAAAGATAGGTAGGAGCTTGTTGAGGATTTGGGGCTCTAAAATAGAAAAATATCCTTAAAAATATATATATTTATTAGTTAGGGATATGGATTTGTAGGCTTGTATCAAATTTTCATCAATGAAAATCTAAGGATTTTCAATAATAGAAAACAAATTATTTTATGAATCAATTCTAGGGTAATCTGAATAACAATACAACCTTCTTTTGAAATGACAAAGAATTTGTAGGGAATATAATTAAAACAAAACCAACTATTGAATTTGGGTAAATCATAGGTCTGGGGCACAATAGTAGAGCATAACCTTGATTGAACTATATAAAAAAGTACATTGGATTGGCTAGCATATTGTATGGTTTTTCCCTTGATAGAGAAGAAACAAAAATGGAAGTTTGTGTCATATATGTAAACTTCTCTATATAGAAAAGGAACATTATCATAGTTTTGAGTTTCTTTACATAGGGAATCTTTAATTTTATCAATTTGAAAAAGAATATGAAAAAATTGACGAAAAAGAGAGGAACAAGCCTTCCCGAAAATAATGAAGAGAATGGAGCTAATGTGGAATTGTCAAAATTATTCTATAGGGGTTCAATATTCTGATCAATTTATCATTGTCTCAGTCATCCATGAGAATGAATCGTTCCCATTTTATGGCATGAAAATATCATATCCTTGCACTTAGGTGCACCTTTATCAAATTAATTTTTGTAGATGGTATCATACTAATATGGTGTTGATGTGTATGGCCACATCAACATCCACTATGCATGATGTGGAGTTTAAAATAACCATTGGTAGCTGATTGTATCACACTTACCTATGTATTGATCGCTTGCAGGGAGTGTTTCCTTCCATCACATTTCTATCTAAGAGAAAACACCAATGGTTTTGAGGACCCTGCCAACTGATTTTGAAATTTACCGGTGGTGTGGGGGGGGGGAATACATTATTTAATAAGGATTGTTGACCTTATATAGATGGTTCTTGCACACATCTCAATGAGCCCCCCTCCCCCCCCCCAAAAAAAAAAATTGTATGAGGCTAGCGGCCCCTCATGTTATGGGATGGGAGTTGTGTGTTGCTTGTTGCTTGATATGTTGACTAACATATGCTCCACTTAACCTCAAATATTTTGGAATTCACAAAAAAACTTTTCTATAGCTTTTGGGAGTGAAAAACTTCACATAACCTATGAAATGCTCAAACCAAGAAAAAAACAAATTTTATTTCATTATTTCCTTTCCTTGTATTTTTCTCTTCTCCATATTAAAATTTCATTTATTAGGAACACTCATTACCTCAAAATATCCATTTATCTCACATAGGTTGCATATTTATTTCCACTCGTATAGGTAACCTCCGCTTTGTCACTTGATTAAATCTCCATGATCTTTTAAAATTGGCAAATGATGGTATAAATCATGATTCCACATGGTAATACATCATCAAACTACCTTGAGACATAACAATGATTGAAGGAAAACATAGGGAATATGTTTTGAACCATGTGATGATGTTTCATCTATTGTGTTATTCAAACAGCATCATCAATAACTCAATTCATCTAGGGCTCTTTAAATGGACTCCCATTGGCACCTCATCGAAATGGTACATTAGTGAGAAGGGAGGATCTCACAAAATGTTTGAGTCATTATCTATGTGATTTTTCACATTTTTCTAAGACGTTGTTCGTCATGACATGAGGATTGAATTAATTTCATAGTTTTAACATACATATTCCACCCACATTCCAGTACATATCAAGGAGTGGCACAGAAATTAGAGTGTCTACAAAATAAGAATTCCAAATGAACATATCTTATATATTTTTCCTCAAGTCCCTTTACCTTATGATATGAAAGGATGTTTTCACCACCAGGCTATGAAATGAGGAAGAATCCATTAAAAAATATAAACAATTTGTGATCATTTATGCCTAATCAAGATATCTCTATGTAGCTATCCTAGATCCTACACAACCTCATCATGAAAGAAACGTTGGTGGCATCAAATGCTATTAATGATCTAATTGGGTGTACCTAATACTAACATTAGCATGGGAACCAAATTCCCCAATTGTACATGGTGCACCCCACTTGGGATAGGTTCATGAAGAAAAAATTAATCATTCCTTTAATATTATCCAACAAATTGAAGGGATACAACCTACAACAAATATGTTGGAACTTCCTCTTCACTCTCACACAATCTCCTCTCTTTTTCACACCCAGAATAAGATATAGCAGCAAATCAATTCCCTCATATAAAACAAGTGTTTCCTTCAAGGGAAAAAAAAACCCTAACTTCTATTGTTAGTTATTCGGCCTAATGGACAACCTAGATTGTCTATGACATTATAATATGTATGACAATTTTTCTCTCGATTTTTCTTTGAGGGTTGTTACCCTCAAACCCCCAATAGCGGGTTGCTAATCCCCTTGCGGAACTACAATGGAAAAATCCCCCACACACCTCCCCCTTTTTACAGACTGTGTTAGGTCCCTATACTACTAGTGTAACCCCCTATTGTTATTAGTGCAACCCCCTTATTATATTTTTGTGCCCATGTAGTCCCCATATTGTTATTATTGTGCCCCATAGAAGCCCACTATTGTTATTGTTGTGCCATTACATTATTATTGTTATGTCGTCTCTCATTATATTATGACCCCTTAGACTCCTATATATAGAAGGGAGGTCTTGTCATTTGCATCATTGAACAATTGTTCATTTGTGTACAGTAAAGGAGTTTTCCCTGTTCAAGAGGCTGATTTTGGAGACATGCATCTATCTTTTCTATCATTTTGTGAGCTGGTTCATAACATTTGGTATCAGAGCTTTGGATTCTAGGGTTTCAATGCTCCAAACAGGTTAGCATGGAATTTTCGCTATAACTTTTTTTCTGCAATGTTTCAGAAGCTAAAACAAAAACCCATTTGATCTGAAAACTATCTGCACCTCGGGTCTGAATTTCAAATCTTTTTCTCGCTATATTCTCAGAGATATGATCCAAGGATGTTATTGCTTTTGCATGATCCCTAATTATATCTCAAACAAGTGACCTTGGGAATATCATCATAACTTTCTTTATAAGTATCCGATTGAAATTTAGTAAGAATTTATAGAAATAGGACGGCTTGTACTTTTCATTGTATCAGTTTTAGGTCCGAAGGTCAAAACAGTGATATATGGCACTTCGTAGAAGTTCGCTCTACTGAAAACGTATATAATCAGGTTATCTTGACAGATTGGGCATAAACCTTTCATGGAAAATCCAATTTAGATCAGACTGGTAGTGCTGGAAAGAGGGCACAAAGGGCTACTATAGATCCTATGTTCAGACCTTGGAGATTCACAATTTCAGAGATAAAACAGATTCAATATTGAGCTCCTAAAATCAAGAAAAAATGATATGAGGAAGTTTGATGGCAAGAATCCATTAAATTGGATACTACAGATGGAGCAATATCTCAATCTACATGATGCACAACTGTTAGAAAAGGTACATATTGTATATTTATATTTAGAACCAAATCAATTTTTATGGTAAAGAGGGATTTTTTCTCGTAAACCACTTGTCACCTAGTCAATTTTCACAAAGGAAATGATAGCACATTATTAGGATATAAAGAGAAACACCTTCTTTAGCCAATTAATAAATCTAAAACAAAAGGGTTCAATTGCAGAGCATATTGAGGACTTTAGAAACTTGAATATAAGGGTAAATGATATTCTAGAGAAGCAAAGGATTGATGTCTTCATAGGAACTTTAAAGGATAACATTCAACTTGAGGTTCATCTTTGGGAACTTGATTCATTAGAAAAGGCATTCAGGTTGGTAAGAAAAAATGAAAGCAGAATTATGGAAACAAGGAATACTACCACTCACAACTATAAATATGGAAGTTTTTTTTCTCCTAACCTTCCACAACCTACAAGGTTTACACCACAACAATAGGACGAAAAAACAGAAAAAGGGCTTTGTTACAGTTGTGACAGAAAATGCATTAAAGGTCATAAGTGTGCTGAGAAGAAATTATTTTACATAGATTGTGAAGAGGAGGAAGAAAAGGATATAGAAGAGGATATACACTAGGAACCAACCCTAGAGAAATAGGAAATGAATTCAACCATATCTTATAAATCTTTGGCAAGAATTACCACTCCTCAAACTCTCAAGATAGAAGGACATATGAAGAAGAAAAAGGTCCAATCATGGAAAGATCACATCGAGCATCAACAACAAGTTCTCCAAATTTTAAAGATAACCCCACTTTGTTGCCGAATTGAATCAAACAAAAGGCAAATCAACATCCAAGTGAAAGAAGTTTTGAAGTAGGTGATTGGGTATTTTTACGAATACAACCATACAAACAAATGTCCCTCAAGCAAGCTAAGAAGAATAATGAATTATCACCAAAGTACTAAGGTCCTTAAAAGGTGTTGCAAAAGATTGGTACTATGGCATACAAATTGGAGCTTCCTACATCTTCCCGAGTGCCCCCAGTTTTCCATGTTTCATGCTTAAAGAAGGTTATAGGTGACAATCTCCCATTTCAAACAATATTGTTGAAGCTTAACAAGGAAGGAAAAATCATATTGGAACTTGAAGCGGTCATGGACACAAGAACCTAACAACAATGGAATCGATCAATTTCAGAGTATCTCATCAAGTGGAGTAACTTACCCACTAAAGATTCCACATGGAAGGATGAGAATTTTATGCAAAAGAATCCAAAACTACTCAAGTGTCGAGGACAACACTTTTTGAAGGAGAGGGGCATGTTAGGTCCCTATACTACTAGTGTAAACCCTCATTGTTATTAGTGCAATCCCCATATCATATTGTTGTGCCCATGTAGCCCCCATATTTTTATTATTGTGCCCCATAGAGGCCCACTATTGTTATTGTTGTGCCCTTACATTAGTATTGTTATGTTGGCTGTGATTATATTGTGACCCCTTAGACTCCTATATATAGAAAGGACGCCTATCATTTGTATCATCTAAGAATTGTTCATTTGTGTAATGTAAAGGAGGTTGCCCCCTCAAAGAGGCTAATTTCTAAGGCGTTGATGTTTCTTTTCTATCTTTTTGTGAGCTGGTTTCATAACAGAGTCGGATCCAAATACAATTGAAACAAGACCTCTAAATCAGGAATATAATTGTTATCCAAACCCAACAATCTCCCACTTGGATAGTGATTATGACTTCATGGCACCTTTAAATTTACTTTTCCTGTGATCTCATCAAGCACTGTGTATTTTGTGTTTTATTTTTCTTGTTTCCTTCCCCGCAAATGATCTTTGTATGAGACTCTTTCAATGAATACCACATCTCTACTTCTGATGATTTTATGGTTTTCATAATGATATAAGAAGTAGCCAAAATCATTAACACCAAATTCAATAAAGGTACACTAATTTGATTTTTTCTCAAGCATTGTTATGTTTTCTTTATCAATGTGGGAAAATGATTCTCAACAAAAAGTATTTAGAAATGAGTAGTTTACCTTCTTACCTACCCATGCCTCCTCTGAAATACCACCATCCAAGGTACTTGAAGGCCCTTTGCTTATTAGATATTCAAAAGTATCTACAACATTCACCCAAAATTGTAAAGGCAATCCTGCATGTATTCCTGGAATTGTCTTCTCTCTACAAACTCCATGTTCTGAACAATAATTATAAAAATCATTGCTCCAGTATTCACCTCCATTATCTGATGTGAGAAATTGCAACTTCTTTCCTGAGTCATTCTCAACCAAAGATTTATATTTCTTGAAATTATCAATGATGTCATATTTATTGTGAATAAAATAAATCCAATTTTTCCTAGCTTCATCACCAATAATAGCAACATAACAACAAGAGCCATCGAGAGATGATATTTGAGTACGGCCCCATATATTTGTATGAACAAGCTCTAATTTTTCACTCTTTTTTTTCTCCAAACTTTGATAAATTTGAATCTTTTCTATTTTTCGTAAACACAATTTTCATAGAAATACAAATCAACATGCTTCAAACCTAGCAAATAATTTCTTCAGTGAAGCATATGCATCCCCTTCTCACTTTGTGCCTGAGCCTATGATGCCACAATGTCGTATCCTCTCCTATGGAGGTTAAAGCATTAGAAGAATTAGAAATATCATTGTATAAATACAATGTACTAATAGTTTCTCCTTTTTCTATTACCAGGTCTCCCTTAGTGACCTTCAACATTTTTTCTGTAAATGTAGTTAGACAACCTTCACCTCCCAACTATCCTCTTGAAGTTATATCTTTCTTTATATTTGAAACATGCCTTGCTTTAATATTAATTAGTTTCCATCTTATTTTTTATGAGTTCCTTATCAATTCTAATGATTTTACAGGGTATATCATCACCTAAACAAACCTATCCAATATCTCCTTGACTAAAGTCATGAAAATGTTTCATATCAACTGTGACATGGAATGAAGCCCCTAAATCTATGACATAGGCATCAATAATATTTTCTAATTAATTAATCAAAGTATCATGCAACACATCATATGGTACATTCACTTCTTGATTGTTTTCTTGTCATACATATGCTTCTTTTCCCTTTCGAAATTTACAATATTTTTTTAAGTGACCTATCTTCCCACATTTCTAGCACACTATACGTGATCTGTATTTGTATCTTCCTTTTCTTGAATTACTATGATATATTTGGCTCTTTCCTTTCTCTAGTTTTCTTCCTCTAGTCTCTGCAATCAAAGCATTACCTATTATCTCACCTGAGATTTTACATCACATCTCCTCACTAAGGATGGCATGAGCCACATCATGAAACTTTAAAGTACTAGATCCATATATAGAAATACTAATAGTCATAACTAAGCCATTCAAATTTTCTAGAATTGAGCACAAAAAGAGTAGAGCCCTAACTTCATCATCAAAATTTACCATTAAAGAACTTAGTTGAATGTAGTGTTGCTTTAATCAACCTTAATTGATTCAGACTACAACATTAATTGTCAGCCTAGGGTAGGTCCTTTTATTTCAATGGAGTTCGCACTATCTATGTCAATACACTCCAGCCAAGCATCAGAAAATGCAAAAAAACTGTAAAGGATGTCGCTGATCTAAATTGTTGAATCAAACCATGCGTGTAGATACAGAAATGCTCTATAGAATTAAATAAAAACTCATAACTATTCAAGTAAAGGAATGCCACACAAGAACTAGCATCTATTCCATCTAGTTACTATTACTCTATTGATTGACTCTATGTAACAACATAAGATAAATAGAAACAACAATGAATGCAATCCACAATTTGTACAACAATAGCGAGAAACCATAAATAAATGAACTAAACTGAAATGTACACTACCTAATCACTGCAATCCCTACCAAAGAGGAGGGCCCTTCCCCCTCAGCAGGGCACAAGAAGAACACATAAAGTGATTAACGAGTCAGTTGGAAAGTAACAACATCACCAATTGATATTGGATAAGTTTAGGATTACAGAAACAAAGTAATGATACTCTTCTATATGTCATTTTCTAATACATAAAAGTCGAGTATTTTATAACTATGACAACCCGAAAATTAGAAAGCAGATCAATCATGAGAATCTCGCGATTCTCATGTTGATAAAAAATAAAGAAGTTACAATTTAATAATAAATAAATATATATTAGTTGCAACTGCTTGAGTCTTGTTGCTTCAAAAATAAACAATCCTATTGCCGACAACTATTATGTGGAATAATACCCACTGTTAGCTCCGCTACATACTTCAGCATTTGGAGGACCAAATACTAGCTCAGCCATGTGTTTATGCCAAAAGGGAGCTCACAACAGTCATTTACATTCTTCTCCTTCAGCTTCCTCATACTCTCTTAGCCCTCCGTATCTTTGTTTTTCCTCCAAAACCCTGTACAAACTCAATTTCCCTCAGGTCCCTGGGCGCAAATTTAAACCCATGAGATCATGATCATGTGACCATGTACTTTTCATAAGCCCTTTTCCCTCATCACTATTAGAAAATCGCATCATGTATGTATAACGTCTCCTCCCCTTGAATTTCACCGATGTGATGTTGCGATACGATCTAATCGCTACCGCAAATCACATCCATGTGTGCGTAAAGGCCCAAACCCCTTGTCTTCTACTGATGCAATATTGTGATACCTCCTGCCAACAGATCTATGTCGTCCATTCATTCGATCCAACGATATCCACTTCCCCCGTTGCCAAAACATAGCCGCACATTAACTCGCGATCAGAGCGGTTTTGGTCCCATCACATCTGCCACGCATCACCCGATAACTCACATCGCTCAGTTGTGTACGATTACCAACCCAACCTCCGATAGCAGTGCAAGAAATACCTCTTATCGCTTAAGTTCGCTTTCCCCGCCCAATAAACTCTGTGCATCTTCCGTGCCTAGCGACCGTTGGATCTGCCCACCTGAGATCCAACGGCCTGTGATTACCCCGCTCTCATATCTCCCGATATCTTCTGCAAACCAATCTCCGCCATCCATCTATGAGATCCAACGGCTCACAATCATTTTGCCTTCATTTCCTCTCGACACCTCCCTTAGAGAAATCTTCTTCGTCCAGTCGTTTGATCCAATGGCTAGTTTCGTGTCTCTATTCAGTTCGTCCACCCTATTTAGTTCGTCCACCCGCCACGAAGTCTAGGCTCCTTAACTGCTCTGTGCACCCAAAGGACGAGCATAACTAGTTCCCAGTACTATTCATAGAAGATCCTCAACCACCTCATTCAAATGACAGTATGGACGAGAAACAAAGGACAAGCCTCAAGTAGTTAAATGCATTTATCAATTATGGAATTTCATCCATACAACACTCCACCTATTCGAGAAGGACAGCAGAGCATCTGAAAAGATCAAATTCACTCACTAAAGCAGGCTAATTGTACCAAAGACTCCATCACACAGTTGAAGCGGTTGGTGGTCAATTATGACCCCTCCACGCCTAGAATAGCAAAATATCTTTGTAATGAAACTCTATATATACCCAAAAACAAGATGTAATCGGGGTTGATGGTTATTGTTTTGATGTAAGGTTCAACTTCTGGAGACTATAACTACTTTGATACTTGCAGCGTCCGGTCTTCATTTTCAGCTAATACAAGCTTCTTTTGCTGTTAATTGCTCACTTTCCACTTCTTCTCTGTTCTAGGCTGTGCCCGTTATGCAATTTCATATGCTCTTGATATTTAGCATTTGAGGGGCTGTCATCCCACCTCTGTGTTAGAGTCTTGTATGTATCATTGAATGTGTTATGCAGGTCCCTATTTACTTAATGCCAGAGAGCTATCATCCTGTCTGTGCATTGGGAGATAGATTTGCAGACCTCTTTACTAGTTGCAGCTGGCCATCACATGGTCTTGTGCATCTGCTGGTGTGGTTAGTATTCTCCATATTCACTTAATCCTCAAACTATGCGTAATTGGTGATCTAAAGCCTTGTAGGCTGGGGGTGTTCACCCATGTCTGGAGTTAAGCATAGTAGAAGTGGTTATCTAGCTTGGACAAGGATCATTCCTTCCATTCATCCATTTTCAACATTTTGTTGAGTTTTGTAATGTTCCCGAGCATCTCCGAGATACAACCTAAGAGAGTTTCTTGGGGTGACAACACCCACATTTCCAACTTCGGTGCAACAACATTAAGCAAATGGTGGTTTGGGATGACGTGGCATAACTAACAGCAACACTATTGATGTGACAATGGATCCAAGTGAGGTGTAACAAAAACAACATCCAATGTGTAAGAGCAACCTGTAACAACATCCAATGTGTAACAACAATATGTAACAACAACAACCTATAGCAGCAATAACCTATAGTAGTAGCAACCTGTAACAACACTCAGGGTGTAATAGCGAACCGTTCTACACTTTCTTGCAGTTAGTCCTTGCTACATATTTTCTTCATAACTTCATTCATGCGAGCCAACACGTGTAAAAGACGAACTTCCAAAAATAATCCTTCAATGCTCTCCAAGTTAGCCATAAAGAGAATAAAACCTCGCATTATTCGGTAAAATACAACAAAGTAACATGACAGTAAGGTCGATTAGAAAGGTATGAAAACAGAGAGTTTGGTCATATAAGGGCACAGGCTTGGAGGACATAAAGGTCAAAATAGGGGAAAGGATGTGCAAAAAATAGGTGAAAGACCACTCCAAACATCTCCCCCCAGCTGAAGCAACTGCATGTCCCCATGCATAATCTCAGTTCCTTCTACTGCGACCCCAGTGGAAATATATGAAATTGTAGGCACCAACAGTATCATCACCCAGAGCTTTGAATCCTTGATCACCCATTAACTCACATGCCCAAGATTCCTCTTCATAATCACATAACCAATAATTGAGCTGATGCTCATCCAATGGCAACCAAATCAAACGGAATTTGAACCTGAGTCCAATCCAAAACGCCCCCAGTGTCAACATAATCTAAACATATTCCGGCACCCATGTAACAATAACCACAAAGTTCTTGTACTCAAAGGGGTCTCCTTCCTACAATTCTGCACTACAGGCCTGAGCGTACTTGAGACATCTGATTAGCGCTTGGCTCCTAATGTTTGCAAACAAGTTGAGGCAGATCCTCACGATTCTCCTTCTATAAATGGTTGATTGATCTCTGATTTCCAGATTTCTCTAGAATCGTCTAAACTCTCACTGGAGTTCATAAGCCATCCCTGGTTCAACCCTGACCCATAATGCTACCTTTTCCTCATTGGTCTCTATTGTTTTCTTGGCCAGTTGCCACTCAATCTGATTCTTCATAAATGAGAGAAATCTCTGCAACTGCGAGTCTCCCATGAACGAAATGACACTCGCCACCATCTTCATGCTCACATGTTCGCACATCATATTGTGCAAGAACAACTCACACAACAAATTTTGATCATCGAAATCATAGGAATGGATAATTTCCAAAAAGTGCGGGTTAAAGAACCCATATAGGACCTGTTCTCACAAACCGCCCTTAACTGGAATAACTAGTAACATTCCCATAGGAACACATGGTATGACGAGGACGGGAACCTGCATGCTGGCAGGTATAGAGCAAGATCATGGAGTTTGGTCTTATCAAACGTCAGGTCAAAGACATCTCGATGCAGTTGTTCATCATTTTCCTTCATAATTTCTTGATGCCTCTGTGCCTCCTCTTCTCTTTCCCATTCTTCTTTTAACCACTTTTCTCTTAGGGAATACACCATTCTCTTATGCATCTTGAGTAGAATCACTCCTTCCTATAGAAAGAGTGCCAACTGCTTCCAGTTTTGTAGCTCTGTCAATAACAACAATTTCTCAGAATGCCATACTTCCACAGGACCCAGCATTCCCCTACATGCATCATCAATTACAAGTGTAGCAGCCTCCTGAGGGAAAAATTGTCCCACCTTGGTTGTTGCTTCTTGTGTGACAGTAGCTTCATCAGTGGGTTTTATCACAATTTCTTTATTTTCTTGGTCAACACCATTTTTACTACTAGTTCTTGTGTGGCAGCAACAATTTCCACAGGCTTTTGTTCGTCATTTTCCCTTGGACCAACTTTGATCTTTGTTGCTGGTTCTTGTGTAACAACAATAATGACCATCGGCTCATGGATATTATCTTTCTCTTCCTCCTCTTAGCTAATTTCCTCCTCCACTGATCCAAAATGGATCTAGTATAGAATCTAAGTCTAAAAATATTCCTCACAGAGGAAAATGAAAGTCAAAGGATGCTCTTGGAAATAGTCTCATTGCATATATCTCTTCATTCTAAATCTACGGCAGTTTGAATGGACCAAAACAGACTTTGGATGAAGGAGTTATTGTAAAAAAAAGAAATTGCCCAATGTCCTTTGAAAAGGAGGCATTTTCTTATTAAATGGGACTTATGAGAAATAAGGGCTCCTTAAAGAATCACACCAGAGATATTAAAGGGTGGAATAGCGGGCCTTAAGGAACCCTGATTGCGACCTCCAACATATCGCATTGGCGGTAGACTTCCATGCGATATTGGAACCCTGGGCATGCAACATGCGACTTGTGACATAGAGGATCGGTGATATATATCGGTCGACACAGTCCATTGGAAAGTTGTATAGACCCCTAGGCCGTTGCGATAGTGATATGCGATGCACCGATATCAGCGATCGATGATCGAAAATAAATGGATCCCCAATATAAAGGGTCGTTGACATATGCGAGACGCGATTGTGATTAGAGATCAAGGCACAAACCTGATGAGCTTTATAAACACAATTGAATAATATTTGAAATCCGGATTTGTAGATTTTCTATGTATTTCCCGTGTATTGATGCTTTTTACCTCTCGCATGTGTGATTGTGATTTGCAATGACAGGATAGACCCGATGGGTTTATAGGTACGATTGTATATATTTTGAGTTCTAGAAGGAGGGCAAGAAACGTTACCTTGGACGGGCTTCAAGCGGTAAGTGGTATTGGAAGGGCTTCACCCGATTCCATACACCAGCTGACATGTAGCATGCCACAAGAGAGAGAGAACCTCTTTTTTGGGTGTGTAATCTCCGTTCAAGTGGGCCACCCGAAATGATCATTATTCGTTGATCATCGATCACTGATCGGATAGTGGACGATGAAAATTTTGCAAACCCGAAAGCATTATAGGGGCAATTGAATGTTAAGAGAGTTCTACCTAAAGGTTCATGATGCGTTTTACGTGAGTTTTCCTGTGTGTTTCTATTATGCTGCCATTTTCAGAATGTAGGCAGAAGAATGATCAACTATGTCATTCCCATTGGAAACAGTCCATCGCACCTGTGCCATGCTATAAGTGGGCATTTCTATAATAGGAATGCATTCTGAAGCATGTAGATCCAGAGGGCCATACACAAAGCCATAGATCGAGAGAGCTAGAGGGTCGAATGCAGAGCCACAAAGGAATGATTCCTCATGATTGTACATAGAGGAATGGATGGAAGCCGCAAAGTCGAAGGATTCTTCAAAGGCCAAAGAGAGAAGTAAGAAGGGGGGATCCCTTAAGAAGTTTTCCCTTGAGAGAGGAAGTCTCGCTTCAGGGAGCTCATAGCTGGGCAAACATCCACAAAACCGAGAGCTGATAGAGCCGAGAGACACAGAGTTGTAGAGCCACAGTTCCAGAGAAAGCCAAAGAAGCCACCAGAGGTTGAGGGCGATGGAAAATGGGTGATTCCTCAAAGAGCTAAGTGGAGTAGAGTTGCAGAGCCAGAGAGCTTGAGTGCAGCAGAGTTACAAATCTAGAAAGCCATAGAGCCAAGGATTGGAAGAGAGCCACCAGAGGTTGGAGGCTTGATAGAGGCAGAACCACCAGAGGTTGGAGGTAGAGCTGCAGAGTCAAAGAGCTCAAAATAGAGTTCTAAGAGCCATGAGGTTGAAATGAAGTTTCAGAGCAACAAAGAGATCAAATGATCAAGTTGTTGCTGGTGTCTGATGTGTGTTAAAGACAAAAGAAGGAATTCCAGAGATAGTAAAAGAATTCTGAGGGAGTTGGTGCAAGCTAGGAGCTCAAGATATCCCGGAGCGTTGATTGAAGGAGTCTAGTCCAGAGAAGCCTAGATCTTTCTGCAGAGTATGGACGACCAATGGGATAAGATGGTGTTCTAAACCAATAGTTTTAGTTGTAAACCAATGGAGTTGAGTGTGGAACTTGTAAAAGAAGTTTACCATAATCCCAAAGAGCCTAGTTGAGTTGACTAGAGCTCATGGAGATGTAGTCCAAGATATCAGGGTGAACTCCTAATTAAACTTGTTGTCTTTATGGTTTGTTTATTTGTTACATTACTATTATGTGTGTTTATATATTAGTTTAAGCAAATAAACTTAAGGAAATTAATTAGTGAAAGGAAAACACAAGCATACACCTATTTCAAGTTCTTTTAATTTCACAAATTATCAATCATAAGCATAGATCTCGGAAATTGTTTAAGCTTTGGAGCGGGAGAGGTTCTTGTAAGCTGACAAGAAGCCTTTAGGTTCCCATTTCAGATCAGGTGGTATCAGAGCAAGTTATACCAGAGCAAGGTGGTATCATGAAGTAGGTGGTATGAGATCCGAATGCTTGGTTGACTTGAAAGGTGTTTGATTGTTTGTAAACTGACTGTTGTTTTAGTTTGCAAAGGTGAAGGGAAAGCCACTGATAGCTAAGTCCAGGAGAGGACAAGAAGGAAGAAGGGCTGAGGACATTCTTCTGATCCCAAATGACCTCAAAGTAGTCCTTGATGCATACGAATTTTTTTATAAAAGGTTGCTTGAATAAGCTCTTTGTTAATCTTGTTTGAAGTTCTTTTGTTCATTTTGATAATGAAAAATTCTACAAGTGAGTCCTCAAAACCCTCCTCCTCACAATATTCTGTGATAAAGACATGGAGAAATACTTGTTCATCATGATGGATATGGTGAGAGAAATGAGTGTTGGGCTTCAAGAGCAGTTGAATTCCATGAAGGAAGAGCAGCAGTTTCTTTCTAACAAATTGCAGGAAGTGGAAGACCAACTTCATATTGCAAATATGAACTTGGAAAGGGTGCATGAGTTGGAGACACAACTCCTTGTTACCAAAGAAGCCATAGTCAAGTATCAACTTGAAGAACAGGTAACCAATTCCAGTTTGTCTTCAATTTCCTCTAACAATGTTTATACTGGTTCTTTTGAAAAATATACCAGAGGTATAGGTTCCAATTTAATCTCCAAAATGGGCTATGAAGGAAAATTATTGGGAAAATATGCATAGGGTATTGTTGAACCGATAATGGGTGAGGAAAGGCCTAAGTATTTGGGTCTTAGCTATGGACAATCTTATGGAGAAAGTTCCAAAGCTGCCATGAAGACAATTGAAACAGTTACAAGAAGGAGTTTCATTTCAGGTCTTCTACCTCAAGACTGTAAAGATTGTACCTATGGGGAATGCAATAGCTTGAAACACCATTTGCAAGAAGAAGGTGTTCATAAGCATACACTTGAACTAGAGAGTTGTGGAAACTCTAAAAGCCTTGAAGAGATTGATGGTCTTCCAAAGGGAGCCAATTCATTTGATTCACCTCCTCGTGAAGGTAATAATGGTGAAAAAGAAAGGTATAAATCTGCTTCTAATCATATTCCTTTTGATTATGTTAAGCATGATAAATTTCCATATAAGAATTGGAAAATAATTGCATGTTAATTTTGTGGTTTGGATAACCATAGTGTTTCTAGATGTTGAAAGAGAATGGTTGCATACATGAAACTTTTGAAGGAAAAGAAGAAAGGAGCCAAAGGTCCATTGGCCAAGGCAAATCACATTGTTCAGAAGATGCACATGTGTTGCACTTATTGCCATAAGCAAGGACACATTGCTAAAAAGTGTTGGAAACTGAATCCAATAGTGCTTCCAAGAAACTTGAAGAAGGTGGAAAGAGAGAATGGCAAGAATGGAAAAGAAGTTTCCATAATTGATGTGTTTCAGCATGATTCACATGTTGATGATGATGTGCAGACAAAGGTATCACCTTTGAAATGGATTGGTAAGAAATGGTTAGAGTTCTTATCCAATTTAAGTTGCATATCTTCTGATCCAAACAGAAATGTATCACATCTATTTTCATTTCTTTGTTAATGAGATGCAAGTTGAAGGATTCTACCAAGAAGGTGAATGGAAAAGTTGAGTAGGAGATTCACTTTATTGCTGCAAAATTATGTTCATTTCATCTTCTAAAGTACAATGTCCTTAAGCAAAATTTGAAAGATGAAATGCATGCATAAGCATGATATGCATGACCACAGGGATGTTGATGATTTCCTTGTATTTGAACATGTACATGTAATTAACTTGGAGGGTTGAATGCTTTGTTTTTAAACATGCATGTAATGTAATATTGAATTGGAAAAATTTGTTTTGGTCTCCAAGATGGAGATAATGATGAAGTGTTTCATCTTTGAAAAAAAGATAAGAGAATCCTATAGTTCTTTTTCTACATTCCTCACTAGAAGGGTCAATTGTCTTAAAGGCATGTTTTGTTGGCTTGTTATCTAGTCAATCATTTGTATGTAGATGTAAAGACATGGGGGTGTTCACAAGATGTGAAATCTATTTTGTTTGATGAAGCAAGAGTTTAGGCCATCCATTTGTGTCTGTAATTCTATTGTTGTTAACAATTGTTGTTGACAATATGTCAAACAAATACAAATGTAAAATTTTGTGAAGAAGATGTAACTTCACATTTGTTTCAGCCACCTTGGATCACTGATCAAGGAAGAGAAGTTCAAACTACCTTCTGTAGCCTTCTCAGCAGCAGTTCTACATGAAGTCAAGGAGGAAGACAGTTCTTCCTAGGAGGATCAACAGATCCAGGAAGGAAAGTGTTCAAAGGATTTGGTTCAAAGGCACTATGCAAGGCAAGTGTATGGAGGCTAAAAGAAGAGGGTCACATACTCTCAGTAACTATTTAGATCAGTATATCAGTCTTTTGGAGTCCAAAAGATATTTAGTGGGAAGGCGTGATCCAAAATGGATCTATTATAGACTCTAAGTCTAAAAATATTCCTCACAAAGGAAAATGAAAGTCAAAGTATGCTCTTGGAAATAGTATCATTACATAGATCTCTTCATTCTGAATCTAAGGGAATGGACCAAAATGGACTATGGAAGAAGGAGTTATTGTAAAAAAAAGAAATTACCCAATGTCCTTTGAAAATCAGGATTTTTCTTATTAAATGGGACTTAAGAGAAATAAGGGCTCCTTAAAGAATCACATCGAAGATATTAAAGGGCGGAAAAACGGGCCTTAAGGAACCCCAATTGTGACCTCCGACGTATCGCATTGGTGGTAGGATTCCATGCGATATCGAAACCCTAGGCATGCAACATAGAGGATCAGTGATATATATCGGGTCAGCACAATCCATTGGAAAGTTGTATAGACCCTCGGGCCATTACGATATCGATATGCGATGCACCAATATCGGTGACCAGTGATCAGTAATTGGTGGATCCCCAATATAAAGGGTCGTTGACATATGTGAGACACGATTGTGATTAATGATCAAAGCATGTACCTGATGAGGTTTATGAATGCGACTGAATAATATTTGAAATCCAGATTTGCAGATTTTCTAGGTATTTACTGTGTATTGATTTTTTTGACCTTCTGCCTGTGCGATTGCGATTTACGATGACAGGACGGACCCAACGGGTTTATAGGTGCGATTGTATATATTTTGAGTTCCAAAAGGAGGGCAGTAAACAATATTTCAAACAGGCTTCAGGCGGTAAGTGGTATTGGAAGGGCTCCACCTAATTCCATACACCAGCTAACACGTAGCATGCCGCAGGACAGAGAGAATCGCTTTTCCAGGTGGGTTATCTCCGTGCAAATGGGCCACCTAAAATGATCGTCATCCATTGATTATCGATCATTGATCAGATGGTGGACGATGAGTGAGTTATTTTGTGAATTCGAAAGGATTGTAGGGGCGATTGAATGTTATGAGAGTTCCGCCTAAAGGCTCATGATGTTTTTTTCATGAGTTTTTCTGTGTGTTTCTACTATGCTCCCGTTTTAAGAATGTAGGTAGAAGAACAGTCAACCGTTTTGTTCCCATTGGAAACAGTCCATTGCACTTGTGCCACTCTATAAGTTGGGGTTTCTGTAATGGGAATGCGTTATGAAGCACGTAGAGCTAGAGAGCCAGACATAGAGCCATAGAGCTAGAGAGCCAAAGGGCCAGATGCAGAGCCACAGAGGAATGATTCCTCATGATTTCCCATAGAGGAATGGATGGAAGCCCCAGAGTTAGAGGATTATTCAATGGCCAAAGAGATAGTCTCCCTTCAGGGAGCTCACATTTGGGCAAAGATCCATAGAACTGAGAGTTGATAGATCCAAGAGCCATAGTTCTAGAGAAAGCTAGAGAAGCCACCACAAGTTGGGGGTGATGGCAAAGGGGTGATTCCTCAGAGGGCTGAGCGCAGTAGATTTGCAGAGCTAGAGAGCTTGAGCGTAGCATAGTTGCAAAGCCAGAGAGCCATAAAGTTGAGGATTCGTAGAGAGCCACTAGAGGTTGGAGGCTTGATAGAAGCAGAGCCACCAGAGCATGGAAAATTTTAGGGGCGAATGTTCGCCCTTTGGCGAAATTAAGGGGTTTGAAATTTTTAGTGGGTGAATATTTTGTATCATAGTACAATTTTACAAATCACCTCAAATAGCCCACCTTATTTTAAGGGAGAGGGAAAAAAAGGTAAATTTAGAACAACCTTCCATTTGCCCTAATTTTCAAGAATAGGTTTTATTTAAGTGAATCCTATGGGCCAAATACCATATTTATAAAAGAGGTATAGTAAATTAATAAAAATATAAATAAATGAGAGGTATGGTAAATAATAAAATTTTTTATATTTATCCATAAGTCACCTTATATCTGATAAAAATATAGTATAGTGGTGTATGGTAAAATAAAGTATCTTTTTTATACTTAGTCAATGGTATGGTAAATAAATAAAAATATTAATAAACAGATGTATGGTAAATATAAACCCTTTTTTTATTTGTCATAACCCTCGTTCTATTTATGAAGGCTCAAAAAAGAGGTTTTATTTAAGTGAATCCTATGGGCCAAATACCATATTTGTAAAAGAGGTATAGTAAATTAATAAAAATATAAATAAACGAGAGGTATGGCAAACAAATAAAACATTTTTTTTATATTTACTCCATAAGTTATTTATGGACACTCAAAAAATGTGTTATATTTAGGTGAAACCTATGGGAAAAATACTATGGGACAAATACCATGGGCTAGATTATTATTAATACCATGCAAAAAAACATTATTAACCATAAATTAGTATTAATAAAAATAAAAATGGCACATGACCCATGGTATTCACCAAATTGGCACATGGTATTGACTCAATGTGTTATATGTAGGTGAAACCTATGGGCAAAATACTATGGGACAAATATCATGGGCTAGATTATTATTAACCCTAATATTAGTAATAATAAAAATAAAAATGGCACATGACCCATGGTATTCACCAGAATGGCACATGGTATACCTGGAATGTAGCCTATTTAAATGGGGGAATTAAACTAGCATAGATCCATCTTTACGTTGGATCTACTAACCCCTGAGAGAGGTATCAAATATCGTGATATGCAAACTAGCATAGAGTGAAAAAATATTTGATCCCTCTCAGGGCTTGGTGGATCAAGAGTAAAAATGGATGTTATAATTTAATGTATGTTAAACATTTTAGCTTGGTTAAAACAAAAAATAAAATAAAAATCAACTATTAATTTTATTAATTTTTATAAATTACTAATAGTAATTTTTAAGCTCCAAGTTATTATATAACCCATGGTATTGACCCATGGTAATACCATGGTATTCATGTGAGCATAGACTATTTAAAGGGGAAATTCTATCATCTTAGATCCATCTTAATTCTGGGTCTACCAAGTGCTCAGAGGGATAAATAGATTTCATCACCCTAAGAGTGTAGATGTGAAGTTAAGATGGATATAGGTTGGTTTTTATGATAATGAAGATATTAAATAGACTTAAGAAATTATATTGTAAAAACATCTTAAGGTGAATGGTTAAAGCATAGACATTGGACAAGTATATTTGTATACTACTATTTTAAACTGAAACAAATCCAGGGTAAAAGGAATGGATTGATTGCACTAGTCATCCTTCTATAACTTTCGAACATAGATTGGAGTAAATGGATTGATTGCACTAGTCATCCTTTTATAACTTTCCAACATAGGCTGGAGTAAACAGATTGTAATTTGGGTAATTTTTCTAACTGCAAACAGGAACATACTTGTGTATTGGCAGGGTGGTTCCGATGTCCCTAGAAGTGATGAATTTGAATTCTTCTTGGTTTTATATATAGTATTAGGTTTTTTCTCATGCTTTCTATGAATGACACGGGTGAATTTTATCCTACATCCACTAGGTTATCGATATGTAATTTTAGTATTTTTTATTTCAATTTTTTTTTAAAGACATGCAATGATTTCATTTGTGTATTCAATAAACACAATATTCTAATGGAATTATGCATTTGTGGTTTACGTATATAGATTCCATGGAGAAGTATTAGTGGTGGGACATCAATTGTCCTCAAGCAGAGGCTTCAGTTTTACTTTCTTCTGGAAGCAAATACTTTCTTCCAACATTTTTGAGTTCCATGAAAATTTTGAAAGTCCTAATAGTTTCAATTATGGGTTCAAGAGAGACATAGTATTCAATTATGGGGTAAAGATATCCACACTGAATGATATATCAGCCTTATCTTCACTTAGTTTAAGACTATTCACTTGGAGAGGCTGCATGCGCCCCCACTTCAAGAGCATCAAATAATTTCTTCCAACATTTTTGAGTTCCATGAAAAATTTGAAAATCCTAATAGTATTCAATTATGGGTTAAAGAGATCCACACTAAATGATCTATCGGCCTTATCTTCACTTAGTTTAAGACTATTCACTAGGAGAGGCTACATGTGCCCCCACTTCAAGAGCATAGTAAAGTCATGTAGAACTTAGAGAAGCTATCTTCAAGCTTTTAGTGAAGATTGGAAAAATGTTTGGGTTCAATAACATCTAGTCGAGCATTAAGCTTCCAATAATGCTAGATTTTAGCCTGGAGCACTTCTGTGATTTGGAGGAGATGCCCCCTCGTATTTGTGACACATCTTCAGTTGTGAATTGGACTATTACTAATTTTCATTTCCTTTGAAAGTTACTTGATGACTTGGGGAACCTCAACTCCTTAAGAATGTTAAGGAAGGAAATAAAGTACATTATGCTAAGTTCTCTTATGCTTTTCAAGTTTTTCTTGGATATCTACAACGTTTCAGGTAGGAAAGTACATTATGTTAATGAAAATTTTTCTTGATAGAAAGGCCCAATTTCAAATTCTAATGCTTCCAAAAAACATTGTATAATTGTAATGTTTCTAAGAGGAAAGCATATTTTTTCAATTCAAGTATCATGATCACATATTCTAACTTATTTTTCAGTAACCCATTAGGCTTTGTAGCTTTGAATAAATCCATGTCTTTTGATAAGATCCTCTTCCAAATTAGAACGCAGTTTCCTTTTGGCAATAACCACATACAATGCCTTGATTTTGTTATTGAGAAAATAGAGGTTGTGAAACAAGCCTGTGCCATACAAGGACTTGATTCATTGATTATGTATGAATTATGGCTCTAGATGTAACAATGTCTTGATTTTGTTGCTTGAAAATAGAGGTTATGCTTTACTATTTTCACGGAATTTCTTACAATCTTTCCATAAGTATTGATTTGTAATCTCAGTCACTGAGGGATGACAGTAATGACAAAGGTAATATTCCATGGTTTGAAGTTCCCCTCTTAGTAAATATTTAAATACATCACCACAATTTAACTGTTAGTTAAAGGAATTGTATTTGATTTGTAAACAATTCATTGCTTGATTTATAGCTTTTGATTTTTTCCCTTTTTTAATTTTTCTCAGATTTGGTATGAGATATCTTCCAAGATTTGGATTCCCTAGTTTCCCCACCATAGCTACGAGGTTCAAATGCTAACATTAAATATTCTCGGAATGTTACAACTTTTCTAGTAAGTGTGCTTTGAAACATTGTTGTTGCTTTTCCATGGCGTTAATGCAAATAAGCACTGCAACTAGTGCCATTATTTAGATTAAGTGCCGAAATCTAGGTGGTCTTGTAATGATGGAGTGATTGTTTTCTAGCTACTAAGGCGATATGCATTTTTATCTCTTATGTTGTCCTGAGATATTCAAATTCATAATAAGAATTGAGGTTTCGTTTCCACTGTAGATTGCAATCATTTTCTTGAACATAATATATAGTAGATTATCTTTTACTAATCAACTATGGATGTGATCCCTTGCAGGAAAGGAAATTCAAAGTGACTTTGATTTCACATTGATTTGTCAAAACATCCACACAGGAAAGGAGACACAAAGTGACACTGATTTCACACTAATTTGTCAAAATGGAGGCAAGAGAAAAGGAAACTTTGTATTCAACAATGCTCTTAATTTCATATGTACATGCACAAACATATTAGTA
>APFE030031337.1:101856-164357 GCA_000404065.3 Pinus taeda
TGATGGCCATTATGTCAGGCCAGGTGGTCACACTCCCTTGATCATGAGCACGATTGTGATCAAGATGGAAGACTTCATAGTCTAGATTGATTGTTTAGTAGTGATAGTTAGTGGGCTCATTCACAAAATCTTCTATTTCACTAATCCCTTTTATAGAGTTGTGAGATTCAATTTCCAAAGGTTTTAATTACACTATAGAGTTGAGTTCTGAGAGAGTTGTGATTCCAAGTGTTAAGTATAGCAGCTATGACACTTGAATGAAGACAAGCATAGTAAAGGTATCAAACTGTTATAAGCTTACCTGCATATTATAAGTGACTTGGTTGGCTTTTTTATAATTTTATAAAAAAGTTCCATGTCGTGGAAATGTGAAAAAAAAATAGTGATATTGCCACCATGTGGCTCTTGTCATATATGGTTTTATACTTTTTCAAAAAAATCTCTAAGAGTTCACAATCGCAAGTTCACTAGGACTTTAACTAAAGTTTTAATTATAGTGAAATGAATCAGACCAAGATCTTACAAGATTCTATAATTGAGTAAAAATTTCATCGCCATGCCTAGTGAAGAGATGTCGCCAAAAAAGTATTATACATATATACATATTATATTATTGATAAAATCGCCTTCCATTTTTCCTATATACCATGGAGATTTGCCCATTTATTATATATATAAATTTACGGGGGGTTCTTCAAATTTTCCCTGCACCAGAGGTTGGAGACAAAGCCACAAAGCCAGAGAGCTCAAAACAAACTTCTAAGAGCCATGAGGCTGTAATGAAGTTTCAGAGTAGCAAAGAGATCAAATGATCAAGTTGTTACTAGTGTTTGATGTGTGCTAAAGACAGAAGAAGGAATTCCAGAGACAGTAAAAGAATTCTGAGGGAGTTGGTGCAAGCCAGGAGCTCAAGATAGCCCGAAGCACTGATTGAAGGAATCTAGTCTAGAGAAGCCTAGATCTTTCTGTAGATTATGGGAAGATAGTGGGATAAGACGGTATTCTAAATCCATAGGTTTAGTTGTAAACCAATGGAGTTGAGTGTGGAATTTGTAAAAGAAGTTTACCATAATCCCAAAGAGCCTAGTTGAGTTGACTAGAGCTCACGGAGATGTAGCCCATGATATCAGGGTGAACTCCTAATTAAACTTGTGGTCTTTATGGTTTGTTTATTTGTTGCATTTACTATTATGTGTGTTTATATAATAGTTTAAGCAAATAAAATTAAGGCAATTGAGCAGTTAAAGGCAAACACAAGAATACACCTATTTCAAGTTCTTTTAATTCCGCAAATTATCAATCATAAGCATAGATCATGGAAATTGTTTAAGCTTTGGAGTGGGAGAGGTTCTTATAAGCTGATAAGAAGCCTTTAGGTCCCCATTTCAGATCATCTACTACTATTCCTAGTGAAACAGTAGTTTCAGCCAAGGGTTCCTATGTATCCATTTCTTGATCACTCCATGTGGATTTTGTTATCTTAATTGCTAGTTCTTGTGTATCCTTGACAGGTTCTGGTGTAACAACTTCCTAGTTTTTAGTTTGAATCCCCTTCGAGGTAGTGTCTACTGCACATACGTTGAATCCAACTTCCACCAACTTGTCAGCACAGGCTACACAAAAAGTGCCCAAGATTTCTCCCGTTCTGGCCCTATCCATGGCCTTTGCCAAAGTATCTTGCCCTGGGGCTCTTGGCTCTGCCTTTACTACTACTAGTTGTTCCCTCAATTCTTTAATTTCTTTTTCTAAAATTTCAATTTTAGACAAAAAAAGACTTGGTTTCACTCTTACCAGGTGAAGGATTTTTTCTGGCTGATCTTGCTCCTCATCCTTCTACTCGACTACTTCTTTGTCCTTTCTCAACATGGATGGGGACTTTAGGTGCTCACTAACCCTTATTCTCTACTTCGGCCTTCTATCACTAATCAGTTTATCAACCGACTTCTTTTTGGCCCTCACTATCGTGGGCTGGGGTTGCTCCTTTTTCACTTCTAGATTTTCCCCAGTTGTCTCTATTTCCCTTCTACTTGTGGTCCTGGGCCATTTCCACCTGAACTCTTCCCAATTCTTTCCCTGTCGGCTCAAGGCATCCAGCACAATGAGTTTAATAAAACCATGATTCATAACACATGTTTCTGGATGTGCAACCATTTTCACAGCCATAGCCATGTCTCTAATATCACCCAGCAAGAAATAAGGTTGACCCGCTGCTGATGGTGGAGATGATTTGGCAATGGGAAATGGTAATTAAACACAATTGTTGCCCTTCCCTCACAAGTAATGTACTTAATGAGGAAGACAACAACATCTGCCCATGGCTGGGGGAGTGACAACCTATCAATTCCCCTGCCCTTCTTAACCAATGACTCACTTTCCCAAAGAAAATTCCCTTTCAGTGAGGGGTCATTAACCTTCCTAGTAAACCATCTCTTCCTTCTACTGGCAATCCTGTTACTCTAGTAATAACTTCTTTTGTGACCTCCAATTTCAAGCCTTTGACTTTTGTCTGGTTTCTTTCCAAGTTCTCTGCAAATTCCATGGCCACACCATTTTCTGATTCTTCCAATATCTGGAATAATTTGAACTAGCCTGCATCTTTTAAAACCTGGCATGCTTTAGGGAAATCTTCTAGGGCTTCTGTGGACCCTGTCTTGTGCTGTATTACTACTCCTCCCATTGCCTATGCAATTTAGTGTTGTTTCACCTGCTTATCCTTCCCTCCAATGCACACTCTAGATGTTTCAGCCTGTACTGCTATCTTCCTCCTCTACAAACACTCCGAATGGGGATTCAGTGCTTCCAGCTGGGGTAAATGGTAGGGTGGCAAGGCGGCACAGACGAAGATTTTGGACTAAGATTTGGCACGCATGGTTCGTAGTGCTCAATGAATTTTTCCTTAATACTGAGTCGTGGGGAGGTCTCGTGAATGGTGCCCTTACCCTTTTTGGTATGATTCGGCATTAAAAAACGATAAGTACCGGGTCACACGCCTTAATTGCTGGATTTTTCAGATAATTACAAATCATGTGATGGTCATGTCGCGATGTGATTTGTCCCCCATGCCCCCCCCCCACTAATTATGACAGTCGTCCTTAGCCGTCAATAGTCACGTTAAGTTGCCATAATTACAAAATAAAACGAATTCAATATTACATTTTGGATGACATACCTAGGTGACATGGAATGAAGTAATGGGTGGCATGACGTAGAATCATCCTTAGGCAGTGAGAGAGGCAAACTTAAATCTGATGACGAGGCTCATGATGATGTCTTCGTTGTTTGCTACAATAGAATATCTCGTTTTATTCCTGAAATTCATCGGCTGTTAGAGATGTAACAAGCAAGACGGATGATATATATTAATTTAATTTCTTCAAAAAAATAAAGAACAAAATATCATGTAACAAAATTTATTGCATGGTATACTTTGGAATAATAAATGTTGTTACAAAGGGTTTAATAGCCACCACCAAGTGGTTTTCAACTGTTACAAAAGAGTCTGTCTACGCCTGAGAAAGGTTTTCACAGCCACATTATTGTTATTATTATTATTATTATTTATGTTTTTTTTTTTGGATGGTGTAACAGCTGCCACCAAGTGGTTTTCAGCTATTACTCTTATTGGAAAAATGAAATTTTTTGCAGCATAGGGGGGCTTTCCCTTGTTCCCGTAATCTATAGATCCAAATTTGTGGCAATGTTGACAAATGAATCCTTCGAGGTAGGTTTGTGATACAACCAAAGATCGTGCCCGTTTGCAAGTAATGATGTCCTTACACTATCAATGGTTACCAAATTTACGGTCCCATTGTCAAAGATTGCATCTACCTCATAAGGACCTCGCCATCTGGTGCAGAGCTTACCCTTGAAGTCTTTAAACCTTGAGTCATATAAGAGAGCCTAATCTCCTTTCTGGAACTACTTCATCTTCATAAATCTGTTGTGCCACATAGCTTTCTGCTGCTGGATAATCTCTGTTTGCTGGATAACAGCCAATCGTTTCTCCTCCAATTCATTGATCTAGTTCAATCTCTGCCTTTGTGCTGTAGCCAAATTCAAATTAACCTGCAATGTTTTCCTTAGTGTTTTGATTTCAAATTCAATGGGGAATAAAGGGTTCTTGCCATACACAAGTTCATATCGTGAGAATCTAGTGGTGTTCCTCCATGCAATCCTGTATGCCCATAACACTTCTGGAAGCTTGTGAGCCCAATTTCATTGATGACTGGCCACAGTCTTAGTAAGGATTCCCTTAATGAATTTATTAGTGCTTTCTACCTGGCCATTCAGCTGTGAATGGTAAGGCATTGTGATTATGTGATGGATTTTATATTTTTCGAGCAACTATCAGATATTATGAGATGTGAACTGCGATCCTCCATCTATGACTATCTCTCTGGGTATGCCAAACCATACGAAGATGTCTTCAAACAAAAAGTCTGATACAGCCTACTTCGCGGCTCTAGTTAGTGCCTTCACCTCAACCTAGTTCATGACATAGTCAATACAGACCAAGATGTAGGATCTTTGTCTAGATGAAGGATTGATTGGTCCTACAAAATCTAGAGCCCACTTCTCAAAAGGTTGATCTAGGGCTATAACACCATCTCATTTGATTGGAGTGGTTGGCCCATCCTTTGACAACTATCACATCCCTTCACAAACTTCTTGGCATCCTAAATATTGTCGGCTAATTGTACCCTATTGAAAGGACTGTGTATCCTATCTGTTTGTCTACGATGTGTCCTTCATAAGGTTCCTCATGGCAGGCTTTGAGGATATCAAGGACATCGTCCTCCCTAACACAATGTTTGATCTGGAAATTAGGTCCAATGTGATAGAGGTTCCCATCTATCTAGGTATATGTAGCACATTGTTGTATGATTTTATTTTTCTCCTTGTAGGATAAATACTAGGGAAACTTCCCTCCAACAAGATAATTGGTTATATCAGAATACCAAGGTGAGTAAGTAGAAATAATAAAAATATATTCATCAAGGAAAGAATCTTCAGTAGGAGTGCAAATGTCATCAATAGTTAGCCTAGAAAGAAAGTCAGCTACTACATTGTCTTTTCCAGGCTTATCTACAATAGTGATATCAAATTCTTGTAACAACAATAACCAGCATGTAATCCTACCATCTGTAATTGGCTTATTCATTAAAATATGAGTGGCAGAATGGTCAATGTGTACAAATACTTGATATCTGGTGATGTAATGCTGGAATTTATTGACGGTGTGCATGAAATCCTTCTCGGTCACCGTGTAGTTGAGCTTAACTGGAGTTATATTGTTACTTATTTAGTTAAGCATAAGGTTTCTTATCCACCAGTTGGCCAAAAACAACACCTACAACAATATCTGATGCATCCGTAGCTATGTGAAACGATAGTTCCCAATTAGGTACTCACAAGACTGGAGCTTCTCATACATAGCATTTCAGCTTTAAGAAGGCCTGCTCACACTTCCCTATCCGCAAGAAATCAACATCCTTCATGAGAAAGGAAAATAATGGCGATGCAATTCTTGAAAATTTTCTATAAATCTTCCGTAATACCCTGCATGGCCCAAGAAAATGCGTACCTCTTTCTATGTTTTCAGTGTTGGATTCCTTAGAATTACCTCTATTTTTGTAGGGTCTACCTTGATTTCATCAGAAAAAATGTAATGTCCAAGCATGATCCCTTCAGTCATCATGATGTGACATTTCTCAGTGTTTAAGAAAACATTAGTCTGTACACATCACTTTAGCACTTTTTCCAGATTGACTAATGTTGCTTCAAAAGCATCTCCATAAGTTGTGAAATTGTCCATGAAGATTTCCAGATAGTCATTCAATATGTTAGAAAAAATTCCCACTATCACCCTTTGAAAGGTTGTTGGCACATTACAAAGCCCAAAAGGTAGCTCTTTGTATGCATAGGTTCCCCAAGGACAAGTAAAGGTCATTTTATCCTTGTCTTCCGGGGCAGTCTGTATCTGATTGTAGCCACTAAATCCATCCAAAAATGAAAAGTATTTCTTTCTGGAGAGAGTATCGAGGACTAGATCTATAAATGGTAATAGAAAATAGTTCTTCTAAGTGGCCTTGTTGAGTTCCCTATAATCAAAATAGACTCTCCACTTGCCATTATTTTTAGGAATGATGACAAGCAGTGACACCCACTAACTGTCAGATCTTGAATAAATAAAATTATTACTCAGGAGTTTCTGTAGTTCTTCTTTCACCACATCATTTAGTGTTGGGCTCATTCGACGTTGTGGCTGTCTGACTGGTTTGAAGCCATCCTTCAAATAAATATGGTGAGTGCATAGGTTAGGGTGGATCCCTTTCATATCTGTATAATCCCATGCAAATTCTATTTTATATTTTTGTAAAAACTGTAACAACTATTAATTCCGTTCAACAGTCAAATTGGGATTAACATTCAAAAATTTTCTAGATTCAATCTCAATTGGGCTGCTAGTAGTATTTGGAGTAGTTCAAATTTGTTCAATTTCATTATCTTACACCTCTTCCTCCTCATTTTCATTTTTAACAGAAGCAACAGAAGGTGAATTACTACTAAAACCATTAATAACATCATCTTTAGTCTCGTCTTTGAAATACTGGGCTTTCCCCAGAGTGAGGAGTGGTAGGGAAAGATCTGACTCGGGCTCAAACTCATCCCACCAAGCGTTGTACACATCCACTTTTGGCTTTGGGGGATAAAGAGTAAGGTTATGGGTTGCATGGCCATCTGAGATCACCATGGATCCTATCCGGAGGCCTATGAATGCATCTGCAGTGGTTAGCCAAGGTCTCCTTAAGATCAAAGGATGCCCCCCCAAATTAGATTTGGGTTGTAGAATAAGGAAATCTGCCGGGTATCCCCAAGAAGCTATCGTAATCACTATATCTTCTAACATCCCCTCAGGTTTAATAGCAGACCCGTCTGCCAATTCCAGCATAATAGGAGTGTGTGTGAGTCCATGTAGTTTGAGAGTGATAAAGATATCTTTCGTCATTACATTAATGGCAGCCCCAAGATCAATCAAGGCATTGGATATGGGTTGATCATTAATGTAGATGGTGACTGTGGGATTTCTTGGATCATGGTACATAGTAAGGAGAGGTTGAGAAGACATTAATT
The DNA here is from genome assembly GCA_000404065.3 of Pinus taeda. NCBI lineage: Eukaryota > Viridiplantae > Streptophyta > Pinopsida > Pinales > Pinaceae > Pinus > Pinus taeda. The sequence goes on from APFE030031337.1 coordinate 108,991, forward strand.
CAGATAACTTTCCCATCACATGTATGGTGGCAGGGTCTTTAGGCTTCCTCCCATCCTTCTTGATGCACAAATCTCTCATTGTCTTGGCATATAAGTGTACTTCTTTAAGGGCTTGCAGCAATGGAATTAGTACATAGAAATTTTGCAAATCCCTAAGGAAATTTGATTTAGGCTGTGAAGTCATCCTAGGTTCATCCAGTATCTGAGGGTATGGGGGGTCCTGCGTGAAAAAAGTTGAATCTGATGTTACAGGTGTATTAGCCTTCCCTGAATTAGTTGTTACATATGTAACAGTTATTCGCGGGTCGGCTGTTACAGATGTAACAGCTTCCTCTACATGAACTATTATAGGCACGGTACCCACCTCAGAGCCTCTGACTTCTCCTCTAGATGGTTCACAGTCCTCCTCTATAATGATAGGGGAGTGATTGGGGTTAATTACTATGCCCGATCGCAATTGTATTTCATTAAGTTCCGTAGGGGTAATAAAGTAGGTCTGGAAGGTTGTAGGAACCTCTATGCCCTGAGCTGCTTTATTGTTTGGGTTTGGGTTAGGTTGCACAGGTAGTTGGGGTTGCACAGGTGGTGGAGGAGCAGGAGCTTGGAAAGGAGGTAACTACAACTATTGCTTCATGGGTGGTGTAGTCAGAGCTAAATTCTAGGCATTTACTCTCCAGTTCTAGTTCCAAGGTTATGGTTGCAATTAGTATATCGAACAGGAGGTGATGGAGACCATTGGTTCCATGGTGAAGGGAACTGAGCTGAAGGAGGGGTAGAATATTGGCATGGATATGGTTGGTTATTATATGCATTGTTCCATGAATTAAAAGAGGAAAAGTCTTGAGACATACCTGGAGGCCACGGTTGCCATGGCCTCCTTAGTGCAATGAAGTAAGAGGACCACACCACTTTGCTTGACTCTTTGAGTACCACCTTTAACCTAGGAAGCTCCGGACACTTCTCCGTCGAATGCTCCAACTCACATATATTACACAAGTTGATGCTATTCAATTTGCATTCCCTGTGAGGATGTTTCTTCTGACAAGTCAGACAGAACATGGTGAGGGTTGTATCATCTTCATCTTGTGTCTTTTTTATCTATGTTTTTTTTATATGGGCCAAGAGAGTACTGAGGATATCGATATTCAAATTTTTGAACAAATTTCTGATCTCCACTCTAGTTACTCCTTTGCCTGTAGATTTTTGTATGCAAACAAAGGCATCCTGAATTGTACTTCTTCCTTTAGACGATCCTTGAAAGCATCGTAGGTAGAGCTTTATAATTTCAACAAATGGATCTTGTGATATATCCCCTTTTCCTAACAGGTTCAGGGTGTCAAGGCAGTCATCCCTCATTCCTCTGATGAATATAGTTTTTAAGATTTCTAGGTCCAAATCGCTGTGTTTAGACCTCTGTAGATTGTAGTGGAACCATTCCACATAATCTTCCAGGCTTTCTTCCTCCTTCTGTGTCATTCTAAATATCTCTTCTCTTAAGTCCTTGGTCCTACAATAGTCTTGGTACTTTGACAAGAACATCTCCTTCATAGCATTCCACATTAAAATGAAAGTGGGGCCTAATCCCATGAACCATCTCAAGGCTGCTCCTTTTAAGGTAGCAGGAAATAACTTTAGCTTTTGAGCATCTGTTGTATAATGATAACTTCTACATAGGACATCAAACTCAAACAGAAATGTATCTTGATCTTCCATAGTCGTCCCCTGAAAGGATGGTAAGGATAATAGAGGAATTTTTTTCATAGGAGCTTCACCTTCGATATTCCTGATTGGGAACTCAAAGGCGGTGGTAGTGGTGTTTGTTTTAGCATTGTTATTATTGTAATCTCCCATGATGAATTCTTCTAACGCTTCTTGTAGTGGATTTTCTTCGAGTTGTGTTTGAGATTGCCCTACAGATGTGATTAATGCCTCAGATACCACTGGGGTTGGGTATTTCACTGCACTACCTGTATCTGGATGTTGATAAATCAACAGGTGCTCTTCTGCCTCATGTGTCCAATGTTCCCCATTGGTTTCCCCTTGACCCTTAGTCCTCAAATTCTAGCTACTAACTTCCCCTTCTTGCTCATAAATCCAATCCTTGATCTTGGAGGTATGAGTGCTAGCCTTAGAATGATGCAGTCTCGAGATGGAGGGATTGGAGGTTTCCTCTTTCACTATGGGACTAACATCCTTTTGTGCCCTATTTTCCTTGCATTCCTTTGAGAGCTTGACTATTCGTTTTCTGCCTTGGAGATTAATTCTTGGATAAATGTCTTCCTTCCCAAATCTTCACCCTTTGTTTCCTTTTTACAACCCGTCGTTCCTCTGACTTATTAGAGTGGAGGTGATTTCAATGTCTCTATAAGTCCTACAAAAGCACACATGAACCCTATGTGTATTAAATCACACTCTAAGTGCCTCAGTCTTTGACACTACTGAGCCCACCCAAGTATGTTAGAGTGATGTGCAGCTTCTTACCTATCGTCTTACAAAACAGCACCTGAAGAGCTAAAGGCATGCTAATCAAAGCATCAAAATGTCCTCAGTGTCCTAGTGATCACAATGGTAAACCCGCCCAAGTATGTGAGAGTGATGCGCAGGATCTTACCTCTCGTCTTACCGCCAAAAACTGTGGACTAGGAGCACTTCTATGTCAAACAAACAACTTGGCTGACTGTATCGTCAACTTGCCATCCTCAGCAATGGCGCCAAAATGTAGTGTTATTTTAATCAACCTTAATTGACTCAAACTGCAACATCAGTTGTCAACCCAGGATAGGTCTTGCTATTTCAATGGAGTTCGCACTGTCTGTGCCGATACACTCTAGCCAAGCATAAGGAAATGTAGAAAAACTGTAAAAGATGTTGCCGATCTAAATTGTCTAATCAAACCATGTGTGTAGATACAAAAATGATCGATATAATTAAATCAAAACTCACAACTATTGAAGTAAAGGCGCGCCAAACAAGAACTAACATCTATTCCAGCTGGTTACTATTACTCTGTTAATTAACTCTATGTAACAACATAAGATAAATAGAAACAACAACAAATGCAATCCACGATTTGTATAGCAACAATGGGAAACCATAAATCAATGAACTAAACTCAAATGTACACTACCTAATCACTGTAATCATTTCCAAAGAGGAGGGTGCTTACTCCTCAGCTGTGCATAAGAAGAACACAAAAAGTGATTAACGAATCAGTTGGAAAGTAGCAGCATCATCGTGCCAACTGATATTGAATAAGTTCAAGATTACAAAAATAGAGTAATGGTACTCTTCTATATGTCATTTTCTAATACATAAAAGTCCAGTCTTTTATAACTATTACAACCTGAAAATTAGAAAGCAGATCAGTCATGAGAATCTCTCGATTCTCATGCTCATCAAAAATAAAGAAGTTACAACTTATTACTAAATAAATATACATCGGTTGCAACTGCTTGAATCTTGTTGGTTAAAAAAAAAACCATCCTACTGTCGACAATTATTATGTGGAATAGTACCCACATTTCTAGCTTCAGTGCAACAACATTGAGAAAATGGTGGTTCAAGATGATGCGACATAACTAATGACAGAATTGTTGATCTGACAAAAAATCCACGCGAGGTGTAACAACATCCGATGTGTAACATCAACCTGTCACAACATCCAATGTGTAACAACAACAACCTGTAACAACACCTAGTATATAGTAGTGGTTTGTAACAACAGTCACGGTGTAACAACGAGTTGTTCTACCCTTTCCTGCAGTTAGTCCTTGCTGTCTTTTTGCTTCATAACTTCATTCACAGGAGCCAACACCTTAAAAAGATGAACTTCCCGAAATACTCCTTCAATGCTCTTCCAGTTAGCTACAAAAAGGAATAAAGCCTCATATTATTTGGTAAAATATAGCAAAGTAACATGACAGTAAAGTGGATTAAAAAGGTAAGAAAACTGAGATTTTGGTCATACAAGGGCACAAGCTTGGAGGACAGAAAGGTCAAAACAGTGGAAAGAATGTTCATAAATAGCTAAAACACCACACCCAACATTGACTTGTAACCATATTAAATTCATTTAAATGACCATTATTATATTTATCTTGTGACATCTTCATGTTAAGTAAACGCTTCATAAGAAATACCTTGTGTGTGGCCGAAGGTTTTTCATACAGTTTGCTCAATTCATTCATCATATATTTCATTGTTGTTTCCTTTGAAATGTTGAAGCCCCAAATTTTTTCAGACATAGTCACATTGTTCCTAGTTCCTTCCTATCAAGAATCTCCCATTTTTCATCCACCATACTTGTGAGCTCTTTGTTTTTCCGCTTAATGTTTGGTAAATATTTTTCTCACATAAATAATGCTCCATTTGCATCTTCCATAGCTAGTAGTTTTGTCCATTTAATTTCTCAATGTTAAACCTATAATCTTCTGTCATTTCTCCCACTTGAACTATGAATCCTTCTTTCCAACAAATTTATCAGCCAAATGGACTTTCAGTTGTGGTACTAGTTGTTAGAAAGTAAATAACAGAGCAATGAAACACATAAAATATTGTAGAAACACAAACATAGAAAAGCCATAAAATAAGAGAGACAAATATATACATGGTTCACCCAATCTGGACTACATTGACAGAGAAACAACTAGTCCTTCCTTTATATTATCGAGCAAATTGAAGGGATACAATGTACAACAAATCCATTGTAACTTCTTAATCACTCACACACAATCACCTCTCTCTTTCTCACACAAAATAATATATAGCCGCAATACAATTCTCTCATATAAACTGATGGTTTCCTTCTAGGGTAGAAAACCTTGAATTAACATATCTTCTACTCTTGGATCTTCGACCTAATGAACAACCGCGATTAAATATGAAATTACAATAATTTACAAGGTTTTTCTTCTCGAAATGTTTCTTGTGAGTAACCCAACACTCTAGCAGCACTAGTGAACGGGAAAGCCCCTCCATGCCCCCCAAATGTAGCTAAAGCAACATCATTGAATCAAGAAGATAATAATGCTCTACACCCAACATTGTTTATAAATTATAAAAATAAGAAAAAAAAAAATTGTTGAAAATAGCAACAAGAAATGCTAAAAATAGCACTACTATAAATAGTAGTTCAGCCAGTGTTGAACTTAACAACAATGGATGAAAAAATGGAAGCGCTAAAAATAGAATTCTATAAATAGTATTTCGGGATACCTTCCTATTTTAGTCAGTCCCTAAACTAAAATAGTGAAGTACAATTCGAATTTGATCTTAGCAGCTGTTTGTAAAATAATTAATTAATTCATCTTGAGTTAATTAATTACGGAAAATCAAACATGAAGTCTATGTGGGGACATGCAACAGTTTCCATTAATTGAGGAATTTATCCATTAGGTAAAGAGATAAGGATGATTTGTAATATTGAGTTGTAATTAGTTGGCTCAGTTAACTGAGTCAAGTCCAGTTAGATTAATTCAAACAATTTGTTGAATTAATGTAAGTTCAGTTAGTTAATGCTTGCATGCATGTAACTACTGCACTTTAGATAACTGAGTATTCTCTCATAAATAACTCATGCATGTTACTTCAGACAGAGACCTAGTTGAGATCAGATGGAGGGGTAATGTACTATCAATTCCTAGAATATTCCATTATGAATATTCCTTGCATGCAGAAGGAATTATTTCCTTGAGGATTGCGCAGTTACTTCTTCAGGTTTAGTGAGTGGGATGTGGCCAATTCACACATGTGGCTTCATTGGACCCCACGAAAACCTGCGCAAGGAAATAGGAGGCTTGGTGGGCTTGAGGAGGACATATATTATGTCTATTCAGTCCATGAGCCGTATAGTTTGAGAGCTGATTTTTTTTGTAACTTGAACAAGATTTCCACTTGTATGATAATACAGAGATTGGGGTTTTAGGCTGAGCCTTTCCCTGGGTTATTTCTTTTGTGTTATGTGTGATTGATTTCTCATTCTGAGTTATATGTGTTCTCTTGATCTTGCTCAATTTGACTAAGCTTCCGCAAAGTGTTGTAGAAGTAGATCGTGTATGGCGTTTTATTATATTGCATAATCTGTTGATCTATAGTGGGAATTTCTACATGGTATCACAGAAAGGTGATCAGGGCAAAGAAAAGTATACAAGAAGGAGAAGTTCAAAGTTTATGGTTCCTGAATATAGAAATCAAGTTCTTATCACATCTCAATTTCACCTATGGCATTTAGTGGTTTAATACTCAAGTATGCCCTTGATGGCAGCTCGAATTATATAGCTTGGAAGGATCACATGGAAGCATTATTAGAGGATAACAGTGTAAAGGACTTCATTGATCAAGAAGTCCCCAAGCCAACTGATGCTACTCAATTTGCGGAATGGAAGAAATGTGTGGCTAGAGAAAGGAGAATCCTCCTAGAGGGAGTTGGAGACCACATTGTCTCGAGCCTCCATGGGAAGGAGACATCATTTTCGATGTAGAAAACATTGAAATATTTATGTCAGAACAACAACGATCAGAGGAAGTTGGCATTGGAAGACAAGCTTTTTAAGATCATGTGTGAAAAGGGCGACACGATCTCTACATATCTGAACAAGCTCACCACCTGCAGGGATGAGCTTGGAAGTGTAGGGATCATGACCGCTGATGATGACATGGTGAGTCTTGCACTCCTCGGTCTTCCTAAGAGCTAGCATAGTTACCAAGACTCGGTTAATGGAAGAGAAAAACTACTAGATTGGGAACAACTTTGGTTGGATCTGATGTAGGAGGAAATAAGAAGAAGCACCAGAGATGGATCCTCATCGAAGCAAGATGATGACAAAAATCTAGCCTTAGCGAGTAAGGCAAGGAAAGGGAAAGGGAAGGTGTCCCATTCCAAACCTAGTTCTTCCCATGGTGGGAAGAAGATTAACAAATAAAAAGTGCAATTCTTTCATTGTCATGAAGTGGGCCATTATGCTACGAATTGTCCACAGAAGAAATCCAAGAAGGGTTCCTCGAAGGGATCTGATGGTGAGGCACTAGCCTCATAGTTTGAGATGGATTTTTTGCTTATCGCATGCATGGTTTCATCAATGGTGGGATGTGTGTGGTATCTAGAAAGTGGAGCTTCATTCCACATGTCAGGTGACAAGAATATTTTCAGTATCTTGGAGGAGAAGGATCTCCAGATGCGGATCGAGATGGGCGATGATGGAAAGTACCGTGTTTCAGGTGAAGGTACAGTTGTGTTTCAGAGGGAGCATGGAGCCCCCCTCACCTTGACTAATGTAAATTATGAATGAGGTCTAAAGAAGAATTGTGTGTTTGTCGCTATGCTAGAAGATAAAGGCTATGATGTAGTCTTCAGTAAAGGAAAGGTATTCCTGAGGCATATTGGTAATTGAAAAACAAAGTGAATATGGATTCGAGTCAAGAATCTCTACAAGCTAGAGGTAGACGACTGTGCTGCTTTGAGTTCCAAAGCTGAGATGGTGTGTAACCAAGATGTTGGCGAGTTATGGCATAGAAGACTGGGCCACTTGCACCATGGAGCCCTGATGATCATGTGGTAGATTTCAAGCAGATTACTCAAAGGAAATATTGAGCAGACGACTACATGCAAAGGTTGTACCTTTGGTAAGTATGTGAAATCTTCCGTTCCAGATCGAGACAGTAGAGTTGGAGCAATCCTAAAGCGACTTCACTCAGATGTTTGTGGACCCTTCTTTATAGCCTCCACCGCTAAACAAAGGTACTATGTTATTTTTATTGATGATTTTTCTCATAGATGCTAGATCTAATTTATGCAAAATAAGGATCAAACCTTCTTGAGGTTTTGTGGCTTTAAAGCCTTGGTAGGGAAAGAATACGGAAAGAAAATAAAAGCCTTGCATAGTGACAATGGTGGAGAGTATGTTTCCCAACAGTTTAAAGAACTTTGTGCTTACAGAAAGAATTAAACAGGAATTGACGGCACCACATAACCCACAGTAGAATGTGATGGCCGAAAAGAAGAGCATATTGATTGTGGGAGTAGCTCGAGTGATGTTGCATGACCAAAGCCTACCACTTCATTTGTGGGCTGAGGCATGCAATACATAAGTATACTTGCAGAACAGAAGACCACACCATATACTAGGAATGAAGACACCTATGGAGCTCTGTTCTGGGAAGCGACCTGATGTAAGTCACTTCCGAATATTTGGATCATCAGTTTACTATCATGTGACCAAAGATGCCAGGAAGAAACTAGACCAAACAGCTCAGTTGGGAATAGTTGTGGGGTACACAGATACACCCCACAACTATCAGGTGTACCTGCCTTCCACTCAGAGGACTGCGTTACGCAGGGATCTAAAGTTCAACGAGAAAAAAGCCATGCAAGTTTCACTTGAGAGGGAGCTCAAGTTGCATGTAGAGGAGGAACCTTCAATTCCTAAGGAGGAGGAGCCTCAGATTGATGCGGAGCAACCACATGTAGAGGATTTAGGAGTGGATACATCCACTCATGCTGAGACTTCCAGAGATGGGCGTAAACACTCAAGGGAAGCTAATAGGTTCATGATGAATGTGGGGAGAATGTGGGACAACCATCTTCTCATCATAGACAGAGGAGGTCAACCGAGCAGTACACTGGATACATGGCCGTGGTTGGGGAGTGTGTAGATACTAAACCTTCTTCATTCAAGGAGGCAGTGTAGTAACCAGTCCGGGTTGATGCAATGGTAGAGGAGTACAACTCTATCATTCGGAATAGTGTGTGGGATGTTGTCCCAAGGCCTTAGGGCAAGTCACTAGTGAGTTCCAGATGGATTTACAAAGTAAAGCAGGTAGTTGATGGCAGTGTTGACAAACATAAGGCAAGTTTTATTGCCCGAGGTTTCTCACAAGTCGAGGGGATCAACTATGATGAGACTTTTGGTCCCGCAGCAAGGTACTCATCAATTAGATCGATATTGGCACTATTAGCTCAGATGGGGTGGAAGATCCACCAGATAGATGTGAAGACAACATTCCTCAATGGGAAGATTGAGGAGGTGTACATTGAGCAGCTAGAGGGTTTCGAGACCTTCGATCGTGAGTCGCATGTGTGCCAACTCAAGAGGGCTTTGTATGAGCTGAAGCAAGCACCCCGTGCTTGGTACATCAGGATTGACAACTATTTCACCGGTTTGGGCTTCACCAAGAGTGAAGTAGATGCGAACCTTTACCACATCATGTAGAAGGTAAACCATTGATCATTGTTCTTTATGTCGATGATTTGATTTTGACAGGTGATGATTAGCTGATACAATCTTGCAAGGAGGACCTTGCAAGAGAGTTTGAGATGAAGGACATGGGCCTTATGCAATACTTTCTAGGCATGGAGGTGTGGCAAAAAGATGGGGAAGTATTTGTGTCTCAAGGAAAATATGCCAATGAGATACTCAGGCGCTTTCACATGGAGAAGTGCAAGCCCATGCAGACTCCTCTAGCTGGGAACTGGAGGAACGAGGATGCTACTTCAGGTGAGCTAGTAGCTGCTACTGTTTAGCGGCAACTGGTGGGTTCACTTATGTATCTAGTGAACACACGACCCTACTTATGCTTTGTGGTGAACCAACTGAGTTAAGCTATGGCTCAGCCTACCAAGGTATTTTGGAAGGCAGCAAAGCATGTGCTAAGATACCTCAGAGGCACATCTCAGTTTGGATTGTGGTATAAAAGGATAGAGGGAGTGAAGCTTCAAGGCTTCACATATGCGAATTGGGCAAGGAGTCCATCAGACGAGAAGAGCACTTTTGGAGGAATCTTCAACCTTAGTTTAGCTACAGTTTCCTGGTACAACAGGAAACAGAGATTAGTTGCACTTAGCTTAACAAAGACTGAATACATGGCTTCTAGTCAGGCTGCATGTGAGGCCATTTGGATGCGGAAGATTCTAGTGGCATTGTTTGGTTAGATGATGGATCCTACAGTGATCTACTATGATAACCAGAGTTGTATAAAATTCTTTGAGAATCCATTTTTCATGACATGTCCAAGCACATTGATATCCGGTATCACCATCTTCGAGACTGTGTGGTCAAGAGGATCATGTTGTTGCTGTATGTTACAAGATGTAGATATTTTGACTAACGCATTGTCAAAATGCAAGTTTGAGTTCCACAGAGACAGGATTGGGGTTATTGATAAGCCCTTTCTTGTCGAGAGGGAGTGTTGAAAGTATCAACAAGAAATGCTAAAAATAGAATTGCTAAAAATAACACTACTATAAATAGCAACCAGTGTTGAACTTAGCAACAATTGATGAAAACATGGAAGTGCTAAAAATAGCATTCTATAAATAGAATTTCAGGATACCTTCCTATTTTAGTTAGTCCCTAAACTAAAATAGTGAAGTAAAATTCGAATTTGATCTTAGCACCTGTTTATAAAATAATAATTAATTCATCTTCAGTTAATTAGTTAAGGAAAATCAAGCATGAAGTCTATGTGGGGACATGCAACAACTTCTCCATCAATTGAGGAATTTATCCATCAGTTAAAGAGATCAAGATGAATTGTAATATTGAGCTGTAATTAGTTGTCTCAGTTAATTGAGTCAAGTCGAGCTAGATTAATTCAAACAGTTTGTTGAATAAATGTAAGTTCACTTAGTTAATGCTTGCATGCATGTAACTACTCCACTTCAGAGAACTGAGAATTCTCTCATAAATAACTCATGCATGTCAATTCAGATAGAGACCCAGTTGAGATCAGATGGAGGGGCAATGTACTATCAATTACTAGAATATTCCATTGTGAATATTCCTTGCATGCAGAAAGAATTCTTTCCTTGAGGATTGTGCAGTTACTTCTTCAAGTTTAGTGAGTGTGATGTGGTTAATTCACAAATGTGGCTTTACTGGATCCCAAGAAAAACTACGCAAGGAAATAGGACGCTTGGAGGGCTTGATGAGGACATATACTATGTCTATTCACTTGAGAGTTGATTCTTGTTGTAACTTGAACAAGATTTCCACTTATATGATAATACAGAGATTGGGGTTTTAGGCTGAGGCTTTCCCCAGGTTATTTCTCTTTTGTTATGTGTGATTGATTTCTTATTCTGAGTTATATGTGTTCTCTTGATCTTGCTCAATTCGATTAAGCTTCTGCAATATGTTATAGAAGTAGATCTTGTATTTTGTTTTAGTATATTGAATAATCTGACAATGGGAATTTCTACAAATAATAACATTTTTTTATGTTATATAATAAATAGATAAATATAATAAAAGTAATTACAAATGCTCCAAAATTCATGAGTATCACAATTATTTTTTATGTTACATACTAATTTTTTTAAGAGATCTTTCACTAATTTTTTACATAATTTTTTTATAAATGCAATTAAAATATAAATTAAGATTCTAAACAACAAAATTTAGTTTGATTGAATAAAAGATTTAGATACAACAGGGAAGGGACAGGAATCGACCTGCACCTAAGGGCTTGGAAAAAAAATTGAAATATTTAATTTTTAATCGAAAACTTTAAAATACTTCATTTGAGAAGTTTTAAAATTCCCATATAAAGTTTTAGTTTTTTTATTTTTATTTTTATTTAAAGCCTCCATTCCTTATCAAATCTGAAACCTAAAATAAAAACTTAACGTAATCAAAATTATTAGGAAGATCATTTTTACATGCCCCACTTATGAATGATGCAAACTCATGAATTCATCGAATAATTGGAAATGTGCTAGAATTATAATCTGCAAGTCATATTTTTGGTATCAATATGCAGATATTTCTGTTATGTAATTAAAAACATTTATCAAAGTAAAAGATAATAATATAACTATCAAGCAAAATGTTCATATGGAGCAGCGAGGAAGTAAAATATCAAAAGAAAGGAAGAGATGAGGTACCAAATAAATATTATAATATTTTTTCTATGCCCCTTTGGATGAGTTAGCATTTTCGTGTGTATTATTAAATGCTAGCTTATCTTCCTACAACCGAACTTAGGTATAAAATGTACAAATACATAGGTTTCATGCTTGCCTAATAACACACAAGCTGACGCTAGTGACATCCCGTGATAAGTTGACTGATTTGTCCATGTGAATGAAATAGATGGAGATATTTCTCAATGAATTAAAAGTAAATTATAAATCTACAATTAAAACGTTTTTAGATTGCAAAATACAATGGGTAATTTCGTATTGTTTAAATTGTATTTTGAAGGCTATATAGAATATATATAAAACCAAATAAAAGTTTTAATCATAAAAACCAAATAGATTTTTACATAACATATTGCATTAAATTAAAATGGTTTTTTTAAGTATATATGAATATTAATTTGTATTAAAATATTTATTGATAAACCACATTGAATGCTTCTTCTTATACATAACATTGAAATATTTTATTTTAACAATAATTTTTGTATATATAGATATTTATAAAGTTGATATCGACATAAAAGTTAACATAGATATTCAAATAGTTTATTTAAACCTCTTGTTGCAATATTTTTGAAAATTATTAAGTTTGAGTCTCGGCTTAATAAGAATTTATTTTCCAAATACATTCAAAATAGTTTTATTATTTTATATTTTGATTTTTATATATTTTTTTTTGTTTATTTTGTGTCAAATCCAAGAATTGTAAGATTAGTTTGTGTAGTTTGTAGAGTCTATAAATAGATTCAAGCCATTGAACGATATATTTATTCAAAAATGCAATTTAAATTATGAAAATTTATACATGATACACATACAAATATGTATATAATCAATATAGTTTTATTTTAATTTTGGATCTAGTAAAAGTAGAAAGTATTAGAAGTAATGCTTCCATGATTTCCAAGTTGTCGTGACTTGTAATAGTGGGTTCCTAGGTTAATAATTGTACTAGCTATTTTTACTAATCAAGATCCACGATTATGAGATCTAGAAGTATCATGTATTCATATATATGTAATCTTTGTGAGATTGATAAAATAATTGTGTGAATTGATTTGTGTGTACAATATGTGGCTCTCTCTCTATTTTCTAACATGGCATGAAAACCAATTCTGGCCTTCCTCCTTCACGTGAGGGACAAGGAAATGTGAGAGAGCCTTGAATTACTTTCCTAGGTAAATAAATAGGAGATTGTGTTGTGTGGAGTATTTGTGTGAATAAATTTTATATTTATGTGTACATCTATTCATTGTGTTTGAGTGAGATTGGATTTCAGAGTAAATTGTGTTGCGTTTTACAGATCTGTGTGTTTGTTTTTTACATCAATATGAAACAAGCACCTAGCCTCCAGAAATATTCCTCTTTTTACCCATGAGCAACTGGACAAATCTATGTAGAAGACAACATAATTGCCAGATCTGTAGCAAAAGCTTGTGGCTGTTATAGGGTTGTGCATGTAGAGTGGTGATCGGTGCAGTATTATGTCTCGGGATTTCTTGTGGAATAGAGTTTTGGATCATTTGATTCATTTCACCGAGATATGGAAAGACATGAAATCTCGAAGATAGCCAAAGACTCCATTGGAATATCAAAGGATTTGGGTATAATAAATTGATGGAGTGTTGATTTAAGAAAACCTGAAGTGTGTCTATTTCACTTATCACATTGAAATCAAGTCATTACCACATCTAGTGCCATAGATCTAGTGTCGTAGAGGTCTCATCGATCAACTCCATATTGAGCTTCGCTCGTGGGAAGATCTCCTTTAAATTTGGTGGTGTTGTTATATTATTTATTAAAAAAAAATATTGGTAGTAATTTTTATGGTGTTGTTTTATTATGTTGTAGTGTGCTATTGTTCAAATGTAGTGCGAAATTCAAGCGATTTAGAAACACAAAGAACATGCCAGCTATTGAATAGACTAATGCCACCTTTGATGCTCCGGGAGGATTAGTCATGGGTATTTCTTAATAAGTTCAAGTTGGTGTGACCTGTCGTGCTCTCGGAGCATGAGGACATGTTAGGTCCCTAAAATACTAGTGTATTCCCTTATTATTATTTTTATTGTAGTCCCTTATTGTTATTGTTGTGCCCATGTTGTCTCCATATTATTATTATTGTGCCCCATATAAACCCACTATCATTATTGTTATGCCCTTACATTATTACCGTTATGTCATAGTTGACTATATTGTGACCCCTTAGACTCCTATATATAGAATGGAGGTTTTGTCATTTGTATCATCCAAAAATTTTCATTTGTGTAATGTAAAGGAGGTTGACCCCTCGAAGAGGTTGACTTTAAATTCGTTTCTCTATCTTTTCTTCTATCTTTTTTGCAAGGATCCCATAACATGGATACTACAGATGGAGCAATATTTCGATCTCTATAATGTGCAAAACACACAAAAGGTTCGCATTGTGACTTTATATTTGGAACCCAATCATTTTGTATGGTATTGATGGCATTTCTCTAGTAAAAATATTGTCACTTGGGAAATTTTTACAGAAGAAATGATAGTGCATTATGAGGATGCAAAAAGCAACACATTTTTTAGCTAATTGATAAATCTCAAGTAAAGTGGGTCATTGGTGGAGCGCATTGAGGAATTCCAAAAATTGAATATAAAGGTAAAATATATTCCAAAGGAGCATAGGATTGATGTGTTCATAGGGACATTAAAGGATAACATCCAACATGAGGTTTATCTTTGGGACTATGATTCATTGGAGAAGACATTAAGGTTGGCAAGAAAAAATGAAAGCAAAACTATGGCAACAAGGAAGCCTACTAATCACAACTATAAAGATGGAAGTGTTGTTGCTCATAGCCTTCCACGACCTACAAGTTTGACAGCACAACAATTGGAAAAAAGAGCAAAAGTGCTTTGTTATAGTTGTGATAGAAAATACACTAAATGTCTTAAGTGCGATGAGAAGAAATTATTTTACATGGATTGTGAAGAGGAAGAAGAAAAGGAAAAAGAAACATCAAAAGTAGATGATACACGTGAGGAACAAATTCTAGAGAAAGAAGAAATAAATCTGGCCATATCTTGTAATGCATTGGTCAGAATAACAACTCTTCAAACTATCAGGATAGAAGGACATATCAAAAAGAAAATGGTAATAGTGGTCATTGATTCGGGAAGTACCCATAAATTTATTCATTGTAAGATAGCAAAGGAATTGAATTGATTCCTATATCCAGCATTACAGTGTCAAGTGATGGTTGCAAATGGAAGAACCAAAAGTTTCTCTCGAAAGTGCCATAATATCAAACTATCCATGGGAGAATGTGTTGAATAGTCCACTGCTTTCCATTCCAATGGATGGTGCTCATGCTGTACTAGGAGTCCAATGGCTACAATATTTGGGTATAATAGCTTTTAATTTTCAAGAACATTTCTTCAAATTATTTTAAGAAGGAAAGGAAGTTGAATTAATAGGTATCGCAGGGAAACTGGGAAAGATAATGAGCTCTAATGACATGACAAAGTTTCTAAATAAAGAACAACATGGCATAATTTCACAATTATGTTCGCTAGAGGTTCCTACATTGAAATCATCTATTTCTTCAGATCTCCAAAAAGTCTTGGACAATCATTCCAAGGTATTTGAGATTCCCAAAGTCCTCCCACCTATGTGTGATCACAGTCATGCTATTCACTTCATTCTAGGAAGTTTTCCTTTAAACATCAGGGCTCACATATATCCCTATGCCCAAAAGAGTGAAATTGAATGTATGGTTGCAGAAATACTAGAGGCTGGTATAATTCAACTTAGTCAAAGTTCTTTCTCTACTCTAGTAGTATTGGTTCACAAGAACGATGGATCATGGTGCATGCTCGGATTATAGGGAGTTGAACAAGCTCACCATTAGAGATAAACTTCCCATTCCTGTCATTGATGAATTATTGCATGAATTACATAGAGAAAATTACTTCACCAAGTTGGACCTTTGTTCAGGATATCATCAAATCAGAATGAAGACTAAAGACATTCTGAAAACAACATTTAGAACTCATGAGGGTCATTATGAATTTTTGGTCATGCCTTTTGGCCTTACAAATACACCTTTTACATTTGAAGGTTTGATGAATTCCATTTTCAAACCCTTCCTTAGAAAATTTGTGTTAGTATTTTTTGATGATATACTAATTTACAACAAGTCTTATAAGGATCATGTTCAACATGTTGATAGAGGGATCAAAATATTGTAGTAGAAACAATTATATGCAAAAACCTCCAAAAGCTTTTTTGGAGTGAAAGAGGTGGAATATTTGGGTCATCTTGTATCTCATGAACGTGTTAAGGTAGACCCCAGCAAAAATAAAGCCATTAAGGAATGGAAAATCCGTACATCCATAAAACATTTGTGCAGATTTCTCAGGTTGACAGGGTATTGTGGCATGTTTGTTAGGAATTATGGGAGAATAGCAGCACCTCTAACAACATTACTAAAGAAGGACCCTTTTTCTTGGACACCAGAAGCAATGAAATCCTTTCAACATATTAAAGAGGCAATGTGCCAACCACCGGTCTTAGCCTAGACTTCACAAAAGCCTTTATTGTGTTATGTGATGCCTCATGAAATGGAATTGGTGTTGTTTTAATACAAGAAGAAATACCGATTGCTTTCGAAATTCATCCAATCAAAGGAAAATATTTACACAAAGCTATTTATGAGAACGAAATTTGGAAATATTACATGCACCTAAGAAATGACGACCTTACCTAATGGGAAAACACTTCAAGGTAAAAAAAAATGATGATAGTTGATGGGGACGAGATTTTGGGGTGAACCAAAATCCTATTTCCCCAATAAAATCGTCTTGGAGCTTGTGGGTTGTGGGCCCACGAAGCCTTTCAAAATCGCTTCTCACCTTTTCAATAGTGCCTCTAACGAATCTTTAATCTTTCCAACAACCTAACAAAAAAACACAACCTCCATTCTCACTCCTACACTCCTGCCTACCCTACTCCCTCGGCTCCAACTACTCTTGTGCCTCCTATTAACATCCTTGCTTTCCAAATTGTGTCATTGATCAAGGAGCATGGACGAGTTCATCATGGAGTCTTTGTTTGGGGGCGTCGCTTCCAGCCTGCTGCCCTTGCCTGAGGTTTCTTCTCAGCATGGTAGACAATCTCCTCATTCGATGCCTCCAAGCTTAGGAATAGAACCACACCAGGCTCCAGAAAATAAAACAAAACACATTCTCCATGAACTTTCTCAGCAACCATTCCTTTCTTGAGACCTCGTGATAGTCCATCAAATAATGAAGCAGTAAGTGAGATAATTCGCTCTTCCAACTCCTCCTTGTACCTTTCCTCCTAGTTTTGGAATCCTACCCAGGAAAGCAGTAATAAAAGGGGTTTCAACCCCAAGACATCAACAAACCATTCACAGGCAGGCATAAACTTCATCATGGTGAAATCTAGGGTCGTCGTAGCCGAACTGTAAGCTGACTTCTTCTACTTCATTATATGAACCTCTCCTTATTTTCCACAAGCATCACAAGACTGCACAGGTAATCGAACAAATTCTCCATCATTTCCTCTTCGTCCCTGCTCTTGGGATCCCGAGACTTCAAAAATGCCATGGCTTCAGAAAATTCAAAATTGCTCGCTAACAATTAAAACAAAAGATACACAGACATAAATTCACAAAGACGCATTTCCTTATAAATTCACAAAGATGCGTTTTCATTATTTACAAACTCGGTTACAATTTAAGGCATCTCAGCCTTAATCAAGAATTCTCCAGCAAATACATTTTACCCTCTCTCACACTCATAGGTTTGTTTTTGCCTTCTTCATTCACTAATGAATTCTTAATATCTTGTTATACATGGATTCCGTTTTAACTGAATTTTTAACTGAATTTGGTTCACTAACTAAATTTTGTTCATGGTTGGCCTGGTTGTCCAGGTGTCTTATTTCTCTAGTTTTGTTCCCACTAAGATGCTTGGATGCTCCTGCATCAAACTCCAGAGGTACAAAATTTATGACCTCCTGTTCATATGAGTTTCCTTGTCCTTAGCAATTCTACCCACTGTTTCACTTCTTCAATGGAATTGCCATCATGGTCTTCTGTGAGCTGCAACCAAACCTCTTGTATAACAAGTCCTCCTTGCTACCAGATACCTTGCCAAGCTTCTCTCTTGAGCTTAGTCTTTCAGCATCTCTCTAGTTCTCTCCTCTCGAACCAATTGAGCACTCCTACTCTAGGTTTGCTACAATCTTCTCACCTTCACAAAATAAAATAAAAAATTACAAGCTTACAAATCTTCAGCAAAATTATACCTCTTCTTTCTTCGCATGCAAAAACTCCATTCCGCAGGAAATCTTTTCCCACTCTAATACCACTTGATGGGGACGATATTTTGGGGTGAACCAAAATCCTATTTTGCCAATAAAATCGTCTTGAGGCTTGTGGGTTATGGGCCCATGAAGCCTTTCAGAATCACTTCTCACCTTTTCAACAGTGCCTCCAACAAATCTTTAATCTTTCCAACAACCTGAGAAAACAACACACCCTCCATTCTCACTCCTACACTCTCGCCTACTCTACTCCCTCGGCTCCCACTACTCTTATGCATCCTATTAGCTTCCTTGCTTTCCAAATTGTGTCATTGATCAAGGAGCATGGATGGGCTCATCATGGAGGCCATTTTTGGGGGTGTGTCTTCCCACATGCTGCCCTTGCCTGAGGTTTCTTCCAAGTTTTCTTTGCAATATCCTCGCTCGATGCCTCCAGGCTCAGGAATAGAACCACACCAGGCTCCAGAAAATAAAACAAAATGCATCCTCTATGAACTTTCTCAGCAACTATTCATTTCTTGAGACCCTGTGAAAGTCCATCAAATAATGAGGTAGTAAGTGAGATAATTCGCTCTTCCAACTCCTCCTTATACCTTTCCTCCTGGTTCTAGAATCTTACCCACGAAATCCGCAATAAAGGGTCTTCAACCCCAAGACATCGATGAACCATTCACAGGCAGGCAAAAAATTTGTGATGGCGAAATCTAGGGCCCTCATATCTGAACTATAGGTTGACTTCTTCTACTTCATTATATGAACCTCTCCTTGTTTTCCATGGGCATCACAAGACTGCACAGGTAATCAAACAAACTCTCCACCATTTCCTCTTCATCCCCGCTCTTGGGAACCCGAGACTTCAAAAACGCCATGGCTTTAGAAAATCCAAAATCGTTGGCTAACAATTCAAACAAAAGATACACATACATAAATTGACAAAGACGCATTTCCTTATAAATTCACAAAGACACGTTTTCATTATTTACAAACCCGGTTACAATTTAAGGCCTCTCAGCCTTAATCAAGAATTCTCCAGCAACTACATTTTACCCTCTCTCACACGCACATGTTTTTTTTTGTCTTCTTCATTCACTAATGAATTCTTAATATCTTGTTATACATGCATTCATTTTTAACTAAATTTTTAACTGAATTTGGTTCAGTAACTGAATTTTCTTCATGGCTAGCCTCGTTGACTAGGTGTCTTCTTTCTCTAGTTGTGTTCCCATTAAGATGATTGAATGCTCCTGTAGCAATAGTCTTAAATACAGTTTATAAGAAAGATTATCTTTAGAAGAGTTGTTAGGGTCCAACCCTAACCCCCTTATTTATGTAATAGGATCGAGTCATAGTTATTGTTAAGTAAAGAGTCAATAAAGCCCATATTAATAATTGTAAGTGGTTAACCCACATTTAATGCAAGGACCACAATTAGTTGCGAATGGGCCATGGTATTAGATAGATGGTATTATTAAGAACCATGGTATTGCCCCATTGTATTGGATTTATGAATTCTATATAAAGGATAGAGACTCCCCTCGAGGAGCACTGTGTCTTATTTTGTAATTGAGCTCAACTCTATTGGAGGTTGCCCCCTCGAAGAGGCAAGTGAAGATTTCTTTCTGAGTAATAAAATACTTGTTGTTATTTCTCATTGTTCTATGTTCTGGGTATATTTCTTCGCATATTTTGTATTCTGGTATCGTCTTGTAGCTTAAGAGCATAACAAGTGGTATCAGAGCACTTTCCAAGGCTGGTGGGATCTCCAATTTTTAGAATTTTTTTTTTTTGGCTAGAGACATGTTCTGGCATCTTTAAGCCACTAGATCTGTCGTTGAGCACATAAACCTATGGATTTTTGGAGGCATGCATGTAGGAAATACAAGAGGTGGTCATGCTTGCTGGACTCCCTTGTAACCCTTATGGGTACCCCTTCGAGTAGTAGCGCATTAGACAAAACCGCACACGAACTATCTTTTAAGTACCTTCTAGGTATATTGGAAGCCCCCTAGCTCCCTTGAAACCTTGCCATAGATAAACCGTCGGCCATAATGCTGCTACAGTACATTGAGAACAACACTCAGAGAGATTACTCTCACGTATGATAGGGTAGTCGGGTTGTATGACTAAGGGTATGGTTGATCCTCCTTGCTTAGTGCCCTATAAAATTGGGCCGAGTACTACTATCAGACCCTTATGTATATTGCGATCTATAGCACCTAACACTCCTGAAGACCATAGTTCCCTTCTCTATCTCTGGATCACACATAATCTTTGCTAGATCTGATCTCGTAGGTGGGGTTTTGTCACGGCAATAGAAATCAGTTCCACCATTCAGATCTATCATCTCAGCCATTTGGATCTATCAGATCCACCATCTAGATCTAGTAGTTTTGGCTTTGTAGCCGTCACAACAATCAGATCTAACATTCAGATCTGACTAATTGGGTGGGTTCCTATACCTGGGCATGATTTTCGTAGGACTTTGGGCAGCATTGACATTTCTGAGATTCAGCTACTGTAGTATTCCTAAGCAAGGAGTAAAACTCCGTTCAGAGTAAAAAAAAAAAAAAAATTATGAGACCCTCCGAGATGCTTATTGGAGACTTGGCCCATAAGAATTAGGTCAACAAGCTGAGCAAGGTGGTGCCATTCAATTTTTAGTTCCAAAAATTTCGGGCGGTCCCAAATTTCAAGTACATTGGATTGGTGCATGGTACAAACTAGGGCTCAAGCTATGGCCAATAAGAGGATTGAGAACCTTCAATCATAATTGAAAGATGTCATGTTGCAGTTGAAGAACTTAAATGAAACACTCTCAAAGGGCATGGGGTGGAGGAATGCGTGGAGACATATATTGGCAATGAAAACATTAAGGGTGAGACTAACTAGTCTCTTCACCTCTTTAGCACCCACCAACATTCCCATCCGCGACCACCTAGGCTGGACATGTATAAATTTGATGGCTCTCACCCGGCTGCATGGATAGCACAAATGGAACAATATTTCACACTGAATTACATCCTGGATGATGCGACTCAGCTTAGTGTGGGTATCATGTACTTGGACAATGAAAGATGGCAATGGTGGCAATGGCATCAACATTACTATGGAAGGTCCTTGACTTGGCAGATATTCAAAAAAGCTCTTACGGATCACTTTGACCAAGACTCTAATTTTTTGGGTCATCTCACTAAGCTCTGACATACAGGAATAGTGAATGGATATATTACAGCCTTTGAAACCTTAGATTTCTGCACTAGAGGTCTACACGATGAGTTCTATGTGGAATTGTTTGTGAGTCGTTTCAAAGAAGCCATACAAGCCCACATCCAACTACACCACCCTAGCTCATGGTTGCATGCTTGCAGGATAGCTCGTGAAGTAGAACATGCATTACCAGCCCAGTCCAATCGCCCAAATTTCATCGCCAAGGGTTGCCACACACAAGCTCA
Source organism: Pinus taeda (assembly GCA_000404065.3). Lineage (NCBI taxonomy): Eukaryota > Viridiplantae > Streptophyta > Pinopsida > Pinales > Pinaceae > Pinus > Pinus taeda. The sequence goes on from APFE030031337.1 coordinate 130,688, forward strand.
ATGCACTACCCAAACACTCAAGGTTCAAAAGTTGTCACCAGTAGAAATGGAAGAAAGAAGAAAGCAAGGATTGTGTTACTACTGTGATGAAAAATACTCCCCCACGCATAAATGCAAGGAGCCAAAATTCTTTCAAATTGATGCTATTGATCATAGTTCCTCGGAGGAGCCCCACCACTTGTGGAACCAGAGGAGGAAGAAGAGGACAACCAACAGGACAATGTACTTGAAGAACCAGTTATCTCGCTGCATGCTTTGGTAGGGATTTCTTTCCACCAAACTCTCAAAATCAAAGGTTTTATTAAGCATCGCCTAGTAGTAATCTTGATTGATAGTGGCAGTACACATAATTTTATCCATCAAAGAGTCACGGAAGCAATGCATTGTTTTGTCTGAGTAGTTTCTAACTTCCAGGTCCAAATTGCTGACGGGGGGACAATAAAATGTGAAGGCCGCTGTGAAAATGTCAAACTTCAAATGCGGGATTATCACTTAAAGACCCACATGTTTGGCATACACATGCAAGGGTGCGACATTGTCATAGGTGCTGAATGGCTTCGCACACTTGGCCCAATCACAATGGATTTCCAGGAGTTCTATATGAGCTTTAAGCAGAACAACCACACACATACCCTCCGCGGACTCCAATCAGGAGCTCCCTCTATCATCAGCTCACATCAGATGGAAAAATTGTTAAAAAAGGGCCACCATGGAGTTATAGCCCAATTTAATGCCATCTAGGCCTTCGAACCCAATTCTCTTCATATTCCTCCTGCAATGCAACATATCTTGAACAACCATCTTCCAGTCTTTGACAAACCTAATGAGCTTCCACCCTTGAGATGGGAACATGATCATAGCATTACTTTGGTCCCAGGGGCCCAACTACCAAATGTGCACCCATATATATTTATGTTCGCCCAAAGGAATGAAATTGAAAAAATATTCAAGGAACTCTTGGAAGCAGGCATCATTCGTCCCAGCATTAGTCCTTATTCATTGCCGGTGGTCATGGTGCTCAAGGAAGATGGGGAATCGCATATGTGTCGAGACTTCAGGGCCCTCAATAAGTTGATGGTCAAAGATAAATTTCTCATCCCGGTTGTTAATAATTTGCTAGATGAACTAAATGGGGCTCAATTATTCACTAAGCTCGACCTTCATTTGGGCTATCACCAAATTTGCATGAAAGAAGTCGACATTACAAAGACTGCTTTCCAAACTCATGAAGGCCATTATGAGTTCCTAGTCATGTCATTTGGTCTTTGTAATGCCCCATCCAATTTTCAAAGCCTTATGAACCACCTACTCAAACCATATCTCAGAAAATTTGTCCTTGTTTTCTTTGATGACATCCTCATCTACAGTCGCACCTACGCCACACATCTTCACCATGTAGATCTGCTCTTGCAACTGCTCCGCAAACATAAATTATTTGTCAAGATGTCCAAGTGCTCTTTTTGCATGGAAGAAGTTGAGTATTTGGGCCACATTGTGGGGTGTGAAGGTGTAAGGGTCGAACTAAAAGGATCCAGGCAATGTAGTATTGGCCTCAACCAAAGACCTTGAAGAGCTTGAGAGGATTTTTGGGTCTCACAGGCTACTATCACAAATTTATCTCGCAATTATGGTCGCATTGCTAGGCCCCTCACTCAACTCCTCAAGAAAAATTCATTCCTCTTGAATGATGAAGCAAAACAGGCCTTTACAACTCTCAAACATGCCATGTGTTCCATTCCAGTCTTAGCACTACATGACTTCACCAAATCTTTTGTGATTGAATGTGATTCTTCTGGTATAGGTATTGGGGTGGTCTTAATGCAGGAAGGTCAACCCTTGGCCTTCACTGGCCATCAACTAAGTGGGAAGAATCTAGGACAATCTACCTATGAGAAGGAGATGATGGCCATCTTACATGCAGTAGATACCTGGCGACCATACTTATTGGGGCAAAGTTTCCAAATCTGCATAGACCATCAAAGCCTTAAATATTTTTTGGAGCAACACCTATCCTCACCACAACAAAATAAATGGCTCGCCAAAATGCTGCGATATGATTATGAGATAATTTACAAGAAATGGCATGAAAATATTGTAGCAAATGCGTTATCCCACCAATTTGAGGAGGAAAGTACCATGCTCGCAATTTCCCTTCCCATTCCAGAATGGATTGAAGAGGCTCGCAAGGAATGGTTTTCACATCCCTTGCTCTCCCAACTCATTAATCAATTGCAGGCAGATCCAAATTCCATAGCAGGCTACTCGTGGGAGGATGAGATTCTTCGCTACAAGGATAGAGTCATAATATCACAAACATCCACCCCCAAAAGCCACATTTTGGCGAAGTTGCACTCATCACCCATTGCAGGACATTAAGGGTTTTAGAAGACGTATGCTCGCACTCGAAGATCATTTTTTTGGACAGGCATGAAAAAGTACATTCTTACTTTTGTAGCTAAATGCGATGTTTGTCAGCACCACAAAGGAGAAACAATAAAATTCCCAAGCACATTAGCCATTGCCCATCCCAGCCTCATTCTGAATGGAGGTTTCTACGGATTTCATTATGGGTCTTCCAAAGTTAGGAAACAAGTCAGTCATCATGGTGGTTGTGGACAAACTTTCTAATTATGCTCATTTTTGCACCCTACCCCACCCTTTTACACCAACTTTGGTAGCTCAATATTTCATGTACCAGATCTTCAAATTGCATGGCATGCCCACTTCCATTGTGTCTGATCATGACTCGATCTTCACCAATAACTTTCAGCAAGAACTCTTCCAGCTACAAGGTACCCAACTACAACTCAGTACTTCCTATCATCCACAAACTAATGGTCAAACTGAAGTAGTCAACAAATGTTTGGAAACCCACCTTAGGTGTTTCACTTTAGAAAGGCAACATCTATGGGTATAGTGGTTACCTCTAGCCGAATGGTGGTATAACAGCAACTATCATTCCACCACCAAAATGCCTCCATATGGAGCAGTTTATGGTCAACTCCCTCCTTCCCCTACTTCTTATATCAAGGGATGCTCGAAGGTACAAGTAGTGGATCAACTCCTACAGAACCACACAACCATGCTGGCCCACCTTAGAGAGAATCTTCATCTAGCCCAAAACCTCATGAAGCAATAGGAAGATCAACATTGCTCAGAATGCCAATTTCAAGAAGGGGATCAGGTATTTTTGAGGCTGCAACCATATAAGAAAACATCACTCAAAGACAAGGGTTGTCAGAAATTATCTCCAAAATTCTACGAACTGTATCAACTACTTCAGCGCATTGGAGAAGTCGGCTACAAGCTAGCTTTGCCACCCACTGCAAAAATCCATCGAGTCTTCCATGTCTCATGCCTCAAGAAAGTGATTGGGAACCATTGCATAATTCAAACCAGTCTACCTAAAGTGGATGAAGGACCAATCTGGCTCCAACCTTAATAGGTTCTTGACACACAAGAATAGCACTTACATGGCCACACGATCAAGGAAGTCCTTGTCAAGTGGAAATACACCTCTCCGGAAGATGCAACCTGGGAACCAACCACTATCCTTCAGTAGTTTCCGCAACTTCAATCTTGAGGACAAGGCTATTCTTATGGGGGAGGGCATGTTAGGGTCCAACCCTAACCCCCTTATTTATGTAATAGGATCGAGTCATAGTTATAGTTAAGTAAAGAGTCAATAAAGCCCATATTAAATAATTGTAAGTGGTTAACCTGCATTTAATGCACATACCATAGTTAGTTGCAAATGGGCCATGGTATTAGATAGATGGTATTAATAAGAACCATGGTATTGGCCCATGGTATTGCATGTATGAATCCTATATAAAGGATAGAGACTCCCCTCGAGGAGCATCGTGTCTTATTTTGTAATTGAGCTTAGCTCTATTGGAGGTTGCCCCCTCGAAGAGGTAAGTGAACATTGTTTTTTGAATAATAAAATACTTGTTGTTATTTCTCATTGTTTTATGTTCTGGGTATATTTCTTTGCATATTTTGTATTTTGGTATCGTCTTGCAGGTTAACAACATAACAAGAGCAACGAAAATGGGTCACAAAGATGTTGGGTTATGGCTTTGAAATCATCTACAAAAAAGGGAAGAAAAATGTTGTTGCAAATGCACTTTCACAAAAAAATGAGGATATGGAAGCATTGCTTAGCACCATTTCTATTATCTAACCAAATTGGATAAACAAAACAAGGAATGAATGGAAGAATGACGAAGAAGTGTGGGAACTCATTCAAAAGTTACAGTAAGACCCGAGTACATATGATACATTTAGCTAGAAAAATGATTTGTTATGGTACAAAGATCGCTTATACATCTGTAAGAATTCCCAACTCTAAAAATATCCTTATGGAATTGCACACCTCTCCCTTAGTAGAGCACTCAGGGTTTTTAAAAACTTACAATAGGGTTAAGAATGAATTTTTTTGAGATGGGCTAAAATCTTATATTCAAAATTTTGTGGTGGACTGTTTGGTTTGCGAAAAAAATAAAGTTGAAACAATTAAGACCCTAGGTATATTACAACCTTTATCCATTCCAAGTCAACATTGGGAGGAGGTTTCAATGGATTTTATCAGAGGTTTACCCAAGTCTGAAGGAAAGAGTGCCATTATGGTGGTAATTGATAGATTTACCAAGTATGCGCACTTTTGTGCATTATCTCATCCCTTTAAATCCAATACAATTGCTACTTCATTTATGGAAACAAGTCAAAAGCTACATGGAAACCCGAAGATTATTGTAAGCGAAAGAGATCCCATTTTCACTAGAATTTTTTGGACATAATTATTTTCTTGTATGGGTAATCATTTAGCTCATAGCTCATCTCATCATCCTCAATTTTATGGGCAAACTGAGATAGTGAAAAAATGTTTGAAGGGATATCTTCGTGGCTTTGTATCTGATAAACAGACACAATGGGTCAAATTGTTTCCTTTGGCTGAATGGTGGTATAACACTTTCTTCCATACTGTGGAAAAAATGACCCTATTTATGACACTTTACGCATATAATCCACCATTGATCACATCATATTTAAGAGAAAATTCTAAGGTTCAAGCACTCGAAGATCACATTGAGCACCAACAACAAGTTCTCCAACTCTTAAAGGATAACCTCACTTTGGCACATAAGAGGTTGATTTTGATGTCATTGCTCTATCTTTTCTTCTATTTTGTGGGCTGGTTGCATAACAGTACAGGTTATTTATACATGGTCAAGTTGTAAAATTGTGTGTTGAAGACATTCTGTAGAGAGAATGTTATCCTAGATAAGTCGTGAATATAGTTGAAGGTCGTATATTCAAAAGATGTTGCTAGTTCCATAGGATGCTTCAATATCGAGAGTGACCCATTGCACTCTCGGAGGTTGAGAACCATAAATTTGCAAAGCACATCAAAGATGGTGTGGAGTGGTTATGTCTTAAATGGATCAAGTGGGAAGCCTAAAATTGTGGTGAAAAAAAGGGCAAAAATTGTGAGATTTGAGAGTGGATATGAGTGCTAGTACTCACCATATCACACAAATTTGACAAAGATGCATTCATTGTTGTAATGTCTACTTTCTGGTTTTGTCATGTAAGCATTAAGGTAGGGTATTGGAAGTAATGCTTCCATGACTTCCAAATTGTCCTGAGTTGTAATTATGTGAGTTCCTAGGTTAATAGTTGTAGTGGCTATTTTTAGTAATCTAGATCCACCATTCTCGAATCTAGAAATGCCTTCCTATATATGTAATCTTTGTGAGATCAATAAAATAATTGTGTAATTTGTGTTATGGGAACAATCTTTTGGGGCTCTCTATATTTTCTAATAGAAAAGGATCAAATCTCTATAGTAAAAATATTTAAAAAAAATTACATCTCATTTTCTAGTCTTAAATATTTTGGCTAAAAAATGTTGCGCACCAATTGAGTTAGACTAGTCCTTTTAATTTAAAATAGTAATAAGAAATTAACAAAATGCCAAAATTTGTATCGAGAAATTTATCTCTTAATTAAAATTGTATAAATATTTATAAATGAAATTTAATATGTAACTATAAAAACCAAATTTATATATCATTAAAACCTAAAATTTTAGATACATATACGAAATTTAATTTTAACAATATCACATATATTAACAAAAACTTTACACCTTGTAACCAAATTCAACTTTCGAAACGGTTTGATTGTGCAACTGAAACTGCATCTTGTTTACTTTATAATATAACATTGTGTCAAGCCATTATCCTATGATCTAACATTCTTAAAAGAAAACCAAAAAGCAAGTTATCCTGGCCAATCTCAAAAGTTCTTACAAGTACTATCAATGGATAGTGCATGCAATAAGAATTTTAATGTGCGAGGAGATTGAGATCGAGAGGGAACATACCTTTCTGTCTCAAAGGAGATTGTGATGGAAAGGGCATTGATAGCGTGCTTTATCAGATTATGATAAGGACTCCGGCCCATATGATGAGAGTAACAATATCACAATACAACCGACTGCGAGCACTACTACTTTTTGACTGTTTAAAGAGAACGCCTTCGTCTTTCTCGTACAAGAGGAATATGGTGCGGATAATTAGACATGCTTTTCTGTCCCTCAAAGCAGAAGGAATGATGATAAAGGCACCCTACATTCCCTGAACAATGTTCAGGGACAATGAAAAGCTGCATAAAGTTGGCTTGAGCCTGAACATTGGAACAGAATAAATCAATGGAATCTTAGGTTAGCAATGCCCACTTAACAGTGCTATCTCAAAGCTGAACGTTTCTGCCTTAGAAGACAAAATAACATGATGAGTAGAGCACTGATTGCAGAATGGGGTCATCACCATGATGTGATCTTGTCTCTGAAGTAGCTTTAAGATAATATCAGAATATTGCCAGTACTGCTACATTTATTTCAATGCGACGAATGTTATGGAGTTGGATTAAATGCGTGGTATGATGAGATCTCTACAGAATCCAATGAAAGCAATTCACGGTTCATCAGTAACCAAATCTTTTCACGGGGATCGATGGAGAAAGCTATGAATGATGTCAGCGTTACACATTACAGAATGACATAGATTGCTGAATGCATTCATAATGATAACAGATGCTTTTAACTAGAGAATCCAAGCAATTCAGCGTGGGTTTCATTTGATGGCCATTATTTCTCTCTCACCATATGGATAAAATTCTGTTGAAAGCCTGTAGCTATCAAGGTCCAGCGCACTTTTCGATAGTATCTGCTACTACGTTTTGAGATAAAGGAAGGGTAATTACAGTATTGAAGAAAGGAGTCAAGCCCCAAAAGAAAAAATTGAATTCGTGAATCTCTCCATGGCCATCTTGGCTGCTTTTATCAGAATACCCAGATTGGATGGCCATCCACATATCGATTTTATCATCAGAATCATGAAATCTTTTCCGGGTGGAATTTGATCGGCAAACTACTCTTAAAGTTATTTGTCTGTCGAATATAGTTTTTGCCAAACCATCCAGATTCTTTCTTGAAACTGTGTGGACAAGTTTAGAAAACCATCAAATTCGATGAAAAGGTCTGTTTTGAAATTGTAATTCTACTTCTCTTATACATACGCATAATATGTGATTGTTATACAAATACGGGCTTCTTCAAATATATGCCCGACCTAATAAGGTTTGGGTACGAGTTGTTGCTCATGATACAGACCGAACGGATCAAAGGGTCAGACAGCTATGAATCACACGTATCACGCTCATTGAAATCCAATAGCAATGGAGGAAACCCGCCCCTATTAAGTTACATCCATCCACGATCGAACGTGATAGGAATCAGACTTTTTTGCTGTGAAATAGGTATAAATCTAAACAAATATAATCTAAAAATAAAACAATTTTTTTTATAAAAAAATATTATTTATTCAGTTAAATTTAACTGTTATATTATATAGATTAAATTTGTTTTGATGTCAAGATTTTGTTTTTCATTTTCATTTTGTCTTAGGATGAACCACATGTAATTTTTACAGAAATTTTTTTTACTTTTATTAAAAAGTGCACAATTTTTCAAGTAATTTGATATATCTGGTTAATTCACAAATTTTCAAGTAAATAAGAATTAGATTTCAAATTCACAAATTTTGAAGTAAATAGGAATCAGATGTCTTTTACTTTAAAGTAAGTAAAAATATAAATTAAAATATTCTAAAAAATAAAAATAAAAAATATAAAAACACAGGATTAAGTAAATAGATGAATATAACTAATTCATTTCATATCATATTAGGATATTTCTTTTAAATAAAGATTTTAATTAAAAGACAAAAAAATAATTATTTTGTTCTTTAATTTAATTTTTGTATGAGTAAATATTATTTGTTGAATTTAAACTATTTATCTAATAGTTATTAATAAATTAATTAAAATTCTAAAAATTCTATTTTTAAAAAAATATATAACATAGAAATATTTATTTATTATTAATAATAATACATACACCTATTAAATACATATTATATCATTCATTGGGATATTTATGAGGTTTATAATAGCTTTTTGTTTTATTTCAAATATTTGTATTTATCTGTATTAAGATAACTTCGAGAGACTGAGAAGAATAATAATTATTTTCCTTTCAAAATCATTTTTCTAACCTATTAACCTTATACCCATTCTATCGTTGGAATGAATGCAAACTTTATTGTTTAAAAAAGTACCTTATTCTTACTTATGGAGTGAAAAATAACATACCTTTCATTGAAGATTATTCATGCAATTTAAGATTTAATGTGCTCTCGTCTTATCAAATTACTTAGGAAAATATATGGTATTACTTAATATGATTTAATGTGCTTTACTCTTATCAAATTACTTAGTAAAATATATGGTATTACATAATATGTTCGTTTTCCTTTGTACTATATTAGAATATCAAGGCTATTGGTTAAAACACAATTCTCTTCTAATATTTCCTTTACTAACTTTTAAGTACCTGTGTGGAAAAAATAAAGGCACTTGGTGGGGTTGGTCTTATTCTCAAAATCTATTTTGAGTGTTTGATCATTTCTACTTTACTGTATCTTTTATCTGGCACATTATCATTAATCTGGAAATCTAACATTTTAAATAATTGTTTTGTAATAATTCATGGGAGTTATCAATTTTAACATATCAAGCTAATTTAGAATATAAAGTGGGGGATATTTTGTGAACTTCCACTAGATGCCTTAGCAGTAGCACTTAAGAAAGGTCAGTCTCACGACCATCACCTTCCTTATTTTGAATTTCTTTATTTGGTGTGTTGCTTGACTACCTTGTTTGGTAAAGACTCACATCCATGTAAAGTGCCAAGTGCTTTGAACTTGATCTAGTTTTTTTTATTAGTATTTGTATTTTATTAAACTTCAAAAATCTAAAAGAAAAATAAAAAGTGTGCTTGCTAAGTTTTGTTGTATTTTTTCTTGGATTGGTTGTGTTTCATTCTGAAGTCATTGGGCAATCAAACTCTTAAGTTTCCCTCACTGTCCTATAGATCACTTTCTTTGTTATTTCTTTCTAGATGTCTTGGTATCCCCCCTAGATAGGTAAAAATCACATCCCTTTTTATCAAAGCTTTAGTTTATTTCTTTTTAACTGTTTTGGATTGCATATCACATTAGCAATATTGGATTGAATGAACAAGTTAGTGATTAGTTTCTTTTGAAAATTTGGATATATTTAGTGCCCTTTAATAGAGTGTGTGGTTGTTTTTGTCATTTGGAAAAGGAAAATGTCGCTCTTACCTACCCTTAACTAGAGCTCCTTGAAACGAAAAAAGTGTCTATTGCATATAGGATGAAATTTTGTCATTGATTAAGACTCTTCTCAAACAACATAAAGGTTTCAATCCATGCCCTTCCATTAAAATATAAGTGGTACTAAAAACTATCTAGATATTTTGCATTTATATCAAACCAATATATAATAAGATGTAAGGTCTTGAATTAGAATTGGAGTGGAAACTCCTCAAGGCCACAAAAAGAAAACAAGATATCACTAGATAGAGAAAAAACCCATTGTCGCATAATACACTTGCTAGGAATTGCCTCCAAACACACAATTCAAGAATTAGGTCACATTGTGGGAAAATAAGAGAGATTATCCCCTCTTCAATTGTTTTCATATGATTTTTGGATTAATCACATCAAGGGATCTCTTGGGGGAATGGCTTCAGTACGAACAATCCCTCATAAAGATTTATGTTGCGAAAAATATTGGGGGACGTGAATCAATATTTTAAAACTCACTAAAACATTTGAATTTATTATTCATATTTATGTACACGAATTTAATTAAGTGAACGAGTGTATGTACGTGAATGTGATGAGGATAAGTAGTGTATACCCAGTTAACTAAATTTTCAAATAATTCATCATCTATGTAACTTGAACTAGTGCATCAATACTTTTTTAGAAATTAATTAAATAATAACCACGTGCAGTAACAACCAAATAAACCATCACACATATGAAATACATCAACACATATTAACACCAATATTTTTAGGTGGAAACCCAATGTGGGAAAAAACCATCATTATTTCCATCTATGTCTTCATCTTTTATTATAATAAAAAGCTTCTTACAGTCTTGTACTGGCGCAAACTCATAATAGCATACAGGAACCCACTTGTAGAAGGCTACAACCTTCTCTCATTATCTAGCACCCACTGGAAGGGAGCTCCAACCCCTTGATCTCGTTTACCAAAACCCATCGGAAGAGAGATCCAGACCCCTGATCTAATTTACCAGCTACCACTGGAAGGAAGCTTCATCTCCCTTACTGAAGGCACTAACAGTTAGCACTTCCGTGGACCACATTTCATAAATTTTCACACTAGATCGAGCTAATAAAAAACCTCACAACTTGTAGGCCACTTTTCATCAAATTTTCAATTGGATCCACTACCACCATTTAAGCCTAATACCAAATATCAAAACTAAAAATGATCATTGCAACAAATCACTTAATCATTGAACCAATTGAATCAACCAATCACTAAACCAACTGAGACCCAAATCAATCAACTTATTCCCAAACAACCAAAGTAGTTAGATGATTGTAACTGGAATACCAATACTAAATCCAAACTCTCCATCGACTCACTTAACTAACTGAAAAGCCTCATCAATAAAATGTCAGAATATATATGTTATTTTATTTAGCAAATCTCTGTGTACACGTGACTTCCTTGAAGCATAGTTGCATACAAATCGCAAAACATTTAACGCCAAAACTGAATCACTATCATTCTGAAACAAACACTAAGTTACACCCTTAACCATTGAATTACTCTGAAGTAATCACATAAGAATCATAGGTCTTTAATCACATACAATATCAATCTTCAATCAATCAGTTCAACTTCAATCATCATTGTTAAACCCAGATCATCAAGTAAGACTTCATTGAAAGACAACAAAAATAGAACAACACTAATTAGACTCATGAGACATCTTCTATAGTAAAACCCTAACTTATATACGTACTTTCGACAAAACACTTCAGTGGGTATATGCATTCTTTAGGAATCAAACACTCGTACAGATCTATCCAAAGTGAAGAATTGACACGCGACTTACTATCATTAAACCCGCTTATGTGCGCGCCTTTGATGTTATCAAAACCACGTACAGATCTTCAAATATTGACTTATAGCTTTGTTGCACATAAAAACTTCATAACAAACCCATCTCTGAGCGTACATAATAAAACATGCGTCAGACATAAATATTACAAATCAAATCAATCCATTATCAATATAGTCATTTTAGATCTATTGGATCTGATCCATCATCAAATTCTTGGGTGCATACCTAGTTTCAGATCAAAAAAATTATTAATAGCCCATCATTCACACTTGCTTCAAATCTAACAATTTATGAAATATTCATCATTTGCACGCACAAACACCTTGAAGGCTTAATCTCCTTATATAACTTAGGCCTTATCCAATACCATACGTCAAATGCTTAACAATGTCATCGGTATTCTTAGACAGGATCAAATATTCGTTGTCGCGCTCATTACTATGGGTCAATAGGATGGTAAAGACCCTTGGTATTTATAATACCACGGTGTGGAAACTGTAGGCAATTTTGCTTCACTAAACCTATGTATACATGACTTCGCTGCCAATACTAAACCCAAGCACTACATAAACTCACTAAACCAACTAAAAATCCTTATCAATAAAATGTCAGAACATATACGCTACTTTAATTTAGCAAATCCGCATGTAGACATGAATTCTTTGAAGCATACCTTCCTATAGATCTTAAAACATTTAACCCTTAAACTAAATCACTGTCATTCTAAAATAGTCATTGAGTTAAACCTTGAACCATTTAATTACTCTAAAAGAATCACAGAACCATCATAGATCTTAATTCACATACAAGTAGCAACATCATCACTCTTCAATCAATCATTTCAACTTCAATCATCATTGTTAAACCTAAATCGTTAAGTAAGACTTCATTGGCAGATAGCCAAAACACATCAATGTTGATTATACTGATCATACATCCTATTTAGAAAAACCCTAGCTTATATATGCACTTTCCACAAAACACTTTTGCATGTATATGCATTCTTCAGGAATCAAACCCGCGTACAGATCTTTCCAAATTGCATAATCGACACATGACTTACCAACATTAAAGTCGTATATATATGCACCTTTCAAGTTATCAAACATGCATACATATATGCAACTATTCGCTTATAGTTGTGCTACACATCATACCTTGAGAACAAACCCATCTCTCAGCATACATAATAAAACATGTGCCAAACATAAATATTAGAGTTCAAATAAATCCATTATAAATATAGGCATTCAAATCTATTGGATCTAATCCATCATCAAATTCCTCGGTGCATACTTAGTTTCAGATCAAACAATTTATTAATAGCCCATTACATGGACACTAGCTTCAGATCTAACTATTCATGAAATATTCATCACTTGCACACACAAACACTTTGATTTTAATCTCGTTATATAACCTAGGCCTTATACAATACCACACGGGTCAAATCCTTAGTAATGTTGATGGTATTCTTAGAGGGGATCAAATATTCATTGCTGCGCTAATTACTATGGGTCAATACCATGGTAAAGATCCCTCATATTTAGAATACTATGGTGCAGAAAATGTACATTACTTTACTACACAAAACTTGCATATACATGAATTTTCTTCACAAAGCTTGCATATACGTGACTCTTCTTAAAAAAACATGTGTATGTACGCAACTTTTCTTCATAGAATCTACTTTACTTCACATAACCTACATATACTTCTTCACACTTCATCTTTATCATCCCTCTATCCCTGAACTGATATTCCTTTGTCCAATCTTTGTGTCACATTTGTACTAGGCTGAATGCTCATCCTGCTACTATCATGCTGACATGTTTATTAAGTAGGTTTCCATCAAGTACAACACAATTTTCATAATGCCAACAATCTCCCTATTTGGAATTGATGGAAACGACTTTGGTGTTAAGTCACCACAATGTGTAGGTACCTATAAACACATTTGTAGATATACCGAGCATTCTCCAAACACCAAGATTCTCTCCCCCTTTGACATCAATGGAAAAAGGCTAACCAATGTTGAATGAAAGCGTATCTCCCTTTGTTTACGTGAGCATTGTAGATATGATTTTTTGAGTATGTATATTGAATTCTCACCATGCTCCCCATGAGCACATGCTGAATTTTCTGAAGATACACAAAGAAGTAGATGACTCTATGAGTCAACCTGACATGACCTTTCCTATTACCAATGACTCATGGTTACATTGATCATCCAACACATTCGAGTTGAAAATTACATCACATGCCCAAAAAGATGGGATTACATGACTTGACCATAATAGTCCATACATGATTGAATTTTAAAATGATGTATAACATGGGTCTATACATGACCTTTACATCAACATACATACATGTAATTTATAACCAAAACAAAAGACCTCAATAATACCATGATATTCATTAAAAACCATCATACACCATAGAGGATTTTGACCGTAAGCATCTGTCAACAACAATATGAACAACAACATGCACATTTTCATCATGAATTTGCAAGGTAAGATAATGTAGCTTTAATATCATAGACATGTGACCAAGTATGAAACATAATATTTTCCATATATATTTTCTATCAACTCTTCCTCTTGACCTTATCAAGGTCAACTTACTCTTTCCCTTAGTAGGAAGATCCTCAATGCATGTTCATAAAAGAATAGCAATATATTTTTCATGCATCAATCAACGTATGTGAGAACCAAGCATATAATCATAAAATAAGATAGGGAAATGTAGCATCATTCCTTAACATCATTAATATCTGACTAAGTATGCCATGTCTCCAAGTATCATTTAGCAAATGTGTTCATGAAACCTACAGTAACATCATTCTCTTGGCCCATTTTCTTCATGCAAGAAGAACCATCACACCAACACCATTTCATCAACATGTAACTTAAGTAATCATCCGTAAGATCCTTGTTTTTTATTCCCCCATCAATGATATACCATGACATAGAGATAGTAGTATGTATTTAGCTTCTCATCAATGGGAAAAGTCATCAATAGAAAACTATGAGCTCACCATCATTTATCAAACTTTGTTAGTAACCCATGTCCTTGATACCATCAAGAGAAACAATCCACAAACAATATACCATGTGAAGCATATCATGTGAGAGCCAAGCACTATGAGAGTCATCATCCATAACTGCACCATATGCGAATTATGCATATTTGAAGGAATAATGACAACAACATAAAATTAATGAATGACACTTATCATCATGAAATAATGATGTTGTATAATCAAGCTCTATTTATCTCCTTGAGCTTATGAAGATCCACATGTAAGCAACATAACTTATTTACCATATGCGTCATCAAAAGAATCTTCTATCATCATAAAAACTATGTGGCTCAAGCAATATATAAGTATCATCCATGATTTCATCATAGGAAACCCATGACAACAACATAGCATGATGCAACAATAGTCATCAATCAAAAACATTAGCAACATGAGTATCTTCAACAACATAATTAATATAAGAATCACTATGTAACAAGAAATTATCAAGAAATCATAATGCCAACAATCCACTATTAGAAGCATAACAAATGCTCCCCGTGAGCCTGTGCCAACTCTTCACTGTCAGTTCTGATCACATCAACTCATCCATCAATAAGATCATCAATTCAGCTTCAGGAATTAGTAAATCCATGTCATCAATGTCATATTGCATCAATTAAAAAACCATCATTAGCCAATACCACTTCTAAGTAGCATCCACAGACTGTAACCATCAACATCAAAACTATCTGAAGCATATCATATCCTTCCCATGAGTCTTCCCCGCTATTTATTCAACAGACGAAAATATATGCGACTATATGTATAAGAACTCACATATATATGTGACTGTCATTCATAATATCTGCGTACAGAAAGTAAAATGCTGAAATTTCATAACCATGATCTAATGAGCCTGCACTGTGTACCTATTCATTGTTATCATGTGTTGAGCCTCAAACCTGCACTCATTTACCCATCCTCCCAACAGCCTTTTCCTACTCATTTCCTTCTTTTTTCATCATTTCCTTCATCAACTTGTTCAATTCATTACATTATAGGACTTTTTAACATGATTTGCTAATTGTGCTAATGATTGACTGTTGGTTTAGATTTTTGGTTCAAGTGCTGCAATTCTGCAGCTAATACAGGGTTTCCGCAGCCGATCTCTGATTCCACAGCCGATCCGAGATTCCCCAACCATTTTCTTGTTTGCTATGATCCAGGTGTCCTCCAGAGGAAGTAGCCACATGGGCAAGTTTGTATGACTGTGTACATGGTGCGTGTGCTGTCAACTTAGCCAAACTGGCCGTCTACACCCCTAGTCAACGTGGAGGTAGCTCTGGTCAAACGGCAAGGTTGCAAATGGTGGCACGGCTCTGCGTGTTTAGTTGGAGCACGTAAGTCACAGCTGGCCTCTTCTTTAGCCACGAAGACTGCAGGGGACAAGAATCCAACAACGGATTTATTAAACCATGATGACCGTTCCCTAAATCCATGCACGGTGCTGCTGAACGTGTCTTTTTCATAGCTGTTGGTTAGCTTAGTTTACGCACAGAGCAGTTTGTGTTCTTGCTATAAATAAAGCGTTTCTACACGCTTATTAGTTAGTTTTTGGAAGTTAATCTTTTGCTGCTGTAAACTCTGTTTTAAAGACTCTTTTATAAAGCGATTACGCTCTCCACTGTGTTTTATTATGTGTTGATTTAATTCCAAGAATACAGTTCTGTTTCTATCTGTGTAGCTGATATTTTAATTGGTTGAAGTGGATGGAGGGCCCCTGTCTACTACAACCATTGTACAGTAGCTTTTAATTTACTTTCCTGCATTCCTTTTTTTCTTTAATTCACCATGTATATTAATGTACAGTTTTGAATTATGCTGCTTTATGTTTCTTTACTTTTCATGACTGATCAGTGTGTGTTTTTACAACTTTGTTAGGAGCCCGGGACAATGTGCTTTTCCTTCTTTTTAACACAAGTGGCATTTGAAGTTGTCTTATCTAAACTGCTGACTTTTGCTTCAATTTTCATTAGTTTCCTTTCTTAGTTAGTTTCCTTGCTTAGTTTACTTTATCAAGTTTTGTCAAGTTGCTAATCTCTTGATGGTTCTTTTTATCATAACTCATTAACTTTTATGGGACCAAAATATCATTTAATTGCAGCTTGGTTTATTTAGTTTTAGACTCATATTGCTAATTCACTCCTAACTCTTTTTCACATGATCAATTTGGCTAAAGGCAGAATGTTAAGGGAGAATTAAGTAGTGTGGTTTGTCACTTAATTTTTGCATTGCTTTAAATTCAATAGAAAAGTTAGAGTAGTGTTCTTGCTTTCAGCTGAGTTAATATAGATGTCATTTTCATTCTTATCAGCAGTAAGGTATTGGACTAGTGCCATTGGTCTTTTTGTTTGATGCTATACTTTCATTCAAAGCTTTAATTCCATTTCAAGTTATTATTCAAGTTTTCTCTTTTAAATTCAAGAAGCATTTTAGAAATCACCACATACACACACATTCACTCACTTGTTTATAACTTCATCACATCACATTAGGAAGATAAGTTAGACATAAACTAAAAACGACAAAAAGAACTAGAAAGGCTGCTTAAGTATATATTGTACACTTCACTTCATCAGCGTACGAGCCCCCTGTTGACAATTTATGATAGCAATTTAGACAACACTAAATTGACCAAACATTTTGGTGCCGTTGCCGGGGAAGTGAAAATTGGGTAGCCAATTCTAAAAAAGAAGAAGCTAAAAACAAGAAAATTTCAAGAAAGGAAAATTAATAACCTCTCAAAGTATGCTCTCCTCTTGCACCTAGAGTGATCTGGGATATCAGAAAAGAGAAAGTTACTAGCTTAATATTTCCTTGGGTATGCTCTCTTCTTGCACCTAGAGTGACCTGGAAGATCAGAAAGAGAATTATTACCCTGACTTGAAGGAAAATAAAATATGATATGCATAGAGAAAGAGATTCTAGGGGAAGGTTTTTAGCTGGAGCTAGAAGTTCAATTTTCACAACTCCATCCACTTCAAGAAATAGGCAAGAGACACCTTCATCATCTCCAACTCATACTCCGAGCTCTAGGATTCCTGGAATCCAAGAGGCAGTAGTTGACTCTCCCATACCATCTATTGAATCCAAAGGAGATTCTTTCCTTTCTTCCATAGGGAGACAGATTGTAATTGAAGAAATAGAATCACCTAAAGAAAAAGGAGAAATTCCTCCTCATTCACCCTTAGTAGAGGAACCAGAGAACTTTGAGGTCTCTGAAGAAACCACCATGGCAGAAGAAAGAGAAACTAGACTTGGAGGAGGTAGAGGTAGAGGTAGAGGTGGAGGAGGAAATAATGGAGGAGGTAGAGGTAACAATGGAGGAAATAGGGATGGAGACAATTCATTTGGATTTACCATAGTTGATAATGACTCCCGAGCCACAATGAACATTTCGCCATCTGTTCTCCCAAACTTTCATGGGTCGAGAAACTGTTAAACAGACATGGACAGCGACAAAGAATAGGAAAGATAAAGCATGCATTGCAATTTTATGAACAATAGATGTACATTTATAGTACAATATGGTGACCGTTGGGATTCACATCCCAAGCTCCCTTGGACTACTTTTGTCCATTCAGCTTCCACACTAACCCATTAGGATTAGGTGTCCAACATTCCCCCCCTTAATCCGAAGGGTTATATATGAGTCCAAGAAGAGAGCTGTAATACAAAATGTGCAAATATGCATGGCAGCACTAGGCTGGATGTGCTCTATGAAATGTTGGTATAAAAAGGCAGTGGTTTAAGGATGACCACCAACACTGGAACGTTTAGTGCAGTTCCCCGAACTTTTCCAAAACTGGCAAGAAACTGAAGTCTTCTGCTAGAGGAAGTGATCCTATTGTTTTAAAGAGGGAAACCTTCAACCATAAAAGGGAGGTCTCACCCCGCATAAAAGGTAAAACTTCAACCTGAAAAGGGAAGTCTCAACCTGTGATGGTTTAAGGATGAGCAACAACTCTGGAATGCTTAATTCAATTCCTGGAACTCTTCCAAAACTGGCAAGAAGCTAGAGTCTTCTGCTAGAGGAAGTGTTCTCAATTTTGTTCCTGGAACTCTTCCAAAACTGGCAAGAAGCTGAAGTCTTCTGATAGAGCAAGTGTCCCAGATTGCCAACTGACGGCATGTTCACGGGCATCTTTATCTATGGCTACAACTCTGAAACTGGTGTGGCAGGTTGTGGCTCAGGCTCACTTGATGTGGCTTTGAAGCTTGTAGATGACCATCATTTCCCCCCCTGTCAGATACAAGGTGAGAGGATGGAGAAAACTCAATTGCAAGGCTTTTCAATACTCTGGAACAAGTTCTGACATGTGTTTGGAATATCTTCTTGGCTGTTGATGCCCATTTCCAAGAAGCAATCCATCCAAGATGAATCTTTGTTCTTGCAAGACGTTTGTTGCTGAAGCATCTGTTTGAAGAATGATTGGTTTTATGACAATGCTTACATGGATGAAGATCAAAATAGTGATCTTTCAGATGGCCAACTCGATCACAGTGTTGGCATTTCACGATCTGTTGTTGTTGTTGTCTGTTGTGGAAGAGGAGTAGAGTCTGGAATAGCTGAAGCTGAACTGTCATGAGGAGCAGGTGAACTGTCATTAATGAAACCAGCACTCTGAAAATGAATGGGTTTTGAGTAGTCTGGAATATGAAAGGACAAGTCCTTGTCATATCCAAGACCAGTTTTGTGCTTGTTGTGGACAAGCTGTTCCCAAGGTCTGATGATGGGCTTGGGAAGTGCAGACTGAGTTTCTGCATTTGCTTGTATAATTGCTACATTATTTGAATGAACAGGAACATTATCGTCTTGCTGTTTATGGGAGTATGTTTCAATCTTCTGAACAGAAACAGGTTCAGAAAGATGACTCCATTGCTGTAGTTCTTCTTGCTGCAGCTTTGTCTCAAGCTGCAAAAACTCAATATTTTCGAGTGCATTTTGTAGAGACGTTTGGATGTCAAAAAGATTGCCTTTGTTGACCTTCACCGTGTCTTCAACCGTAGATAACATTAATGTGCTCAATAGCTCTAAACAATAATTAATTCTGGCCATTTTCTCCAATATTAAACAAAGTAATTTTTATTCAACTGCTACATGATAAAGACATTTTGATGAATTTGAGAATATCCTGAAATCTACCAAATTTAAACAATTAACCTCACTATCTTAAAGGTTAAACAATTAGCTTCACTTCTCTCTTTAGGATGAAGAGTGAAAACCTTGTTAAACTAGATGGGATCCGCATGTCCTCAAAATCACTTTTGACTCAACTCAGTACTTGTTGTGCGAAAACATGAGCTACAGTCACATTTCGTGATAAACGAGTAGGCGATATGGAGTTCAATTCACGAGAAGTGGACCGGTAAATAATGCTGCTACACTCAAAAGTCTCCTCTCTCTGCAAAATCTGTGATATCCCTAAATGCCCACCTGTGAAATCCTTATCGTCCGTTGCAACCTCTCACGTCGTTATCGTTCAGCAGACTGTTTCTCGTGATATTGCACCACGCAAAATTGTTACAGAGAAATGAACTACCACATAGTGATCTCGCAGAGAGTAAGCAGAGGAAATCAACCAGAATATTGAAATTTGACAAAAACGAGAGAGTATATTGGTTCTCACTGTTAGAATAGCAGTGGCGATGACAATGGCAGCAACATCATCCCAATCTTCACTCTGTAACCACTCCATTTTGAGGGCAACTCCTTATCATGCACTGCGGTAGGTGGCTCGGGGTTTATCGAATCAAATTGAGGAGATTTTAGGAAGAACTTCACCGCTACAGCTATGGCGAGAGTGTTTTCGGCTTCGTCAACTCTTCAAACACTTGGCGCTTTTGCGCACACGAATTTTCATCTCCACAGAAATTCCTAGACTCAACCTGTTCAAATTTGTTGCTGATTGATCTGAGAACTCGGCCCCGTACTGCTTTCCGGGGTTTAAACACCTTCCGGAGGCATGCTCCTTTCAATGATTTGCATCGGAATTGGTCATGTAGTTCAATAGAAGCACACCAATCCTCTTCAATAACCAACTCAGGAGATAGGTCATTTGCTCCCAGGAATTCCAGGAAGGCACCGCAGTAGAGGGTTGTAAGATGGAGCCACAGTTAAAACTTGAAAGTCAAGGGTAGAATATCATTTCAAAGCATTTTTAACATCAGAACGAATCTGGTATCAAAGCTTAGCAAACCTGTTGCCAAACAAAATTTATATTTGACATTAGAGCGATTCAAATTCCTTGGGAAGATCTGCAAAGAAAAATAAATCGTCAGTCGTTGAGGTAGAATAGAGGTGGAATCCGCCTCAATCTTCGGTGTGCTCGAGACATGGAGATGCTTCAAGATTCCTCCGCTGCAAATGAGCGCTAAGTCGATATGGCTGGGAGAGCTTTGAGCGTCTAGCAAATTAATCATAGCTCCTAACGTTATTGCCAAGAGACCGCGGCATCCAACTCTGATCCTGTCTGGCACTGTTGACAATCTGTTGTTGGGTTTTGAGTAATCGGTGGACTTGATTTTACAAGAGCCTACATTTTATTGATATTGACAATTGAATCCACTCCTTTCAGACTTTTCTTCTGCTTCAACGTTTTCCTTCGCGTTCCATTCCTTTGGCAGCGATTCTTTTAATTGTTTTGACTTCTTGAATACTACTGTGTATGCAGACCTTTCTACTATGTTGGGCTGCTTTTCCCCTACTTGATGGTTTTGGCCTGCTGCATGTGGCCTTTCATTATGCGAAACCCCCTCGAGCATAGCAGCGGTCACAAATAGAATATGTCAGGACTGAGTAATCAGGTGAATGCAGCCAAATCGCCATTATCATCAGCAGCTAAATCGCAGAAGCGGAATCCCTCCCAATAATTCACACCGTTCTTTCCAGCGGAATAATTCAAAATGGAAGGACAGAGGCGTTATTGTCAGGCCAGGCAGCATTACTCTTTCAGTCGTTTGGTATGCAACTTCAGAGTTGTTTTCATAAAAATGTCACGCAGCGTTTCCTTCAGGTATGGGACAGAGGAGCAGAAGGCAGGCAGTGCTGGTTAGGTGGCAGCTAAATTTAAGGCAACTCAGATCAGTTGCTCAGGGAAAAATAGGCCACTCATCATGGCTCTGATACCATGTTAAACAGACATGGTGAGGGAGAACAATAGGAAAGATAAATCATTCAGTACATTTTTATTAACAATTAGATATACATTTATAGTACATTTGGTGACCGTTGGGATTCACATCCCAAGGTCCCTTGGACTGCTTTGTCCATTCGGCTTCCACGCTAACCCTTTAGGATTAGGTGTCCAACAATATGCTTGGATTGCATGTGTGCGTGTGTTCCTTTTAGGGTTTTATTTGGTTAAGTAATCCACTTCACATTTTTTGCAGATGTCGAACTTTTCGGAACCATTTGTTGGTTATGCCGATGGTTCTAGTCGTAGTACGTAGAACCTATCTTCTGCAGCATGGGCTATTTTCACTCCAAGCAACGAGTTAATGAGTTTTAGAGGGATTTGTATTGGTCGATTGATAAACAATATCGCTGAGTATAGCGCGATGATTGAACTTCTCTCTAATGCCATTTCACTTGGCATTCGCCGAATCATCATTAGGCTGGACTCACAGCTCGTCGTGCTACAAGTTACTGGCATTTATACTCTCTGAAACCCAACAATTCATCTTATATTCCTTAGAGTTTGTATTTTGGAAAGGTATTTCGAATTTATTCAATATCAAGATATTTCCAGAAGTCTGAACACATTAACTGGCTCTCTAGAAAATTATGTGTTAAATAGACATTTGCAACATATGTAAAGTAAATATTTTCAATTAACATCATCAGTTGGATAGCATTGCATCACTCAACCATAATAAAACCATAAAAGTAAATAGATAACTGTAAAAAGTTTTTACAAACAGTTTCTGTCCAAGACAAAAATTGGTCATCTGACCCAAAAAACTAAAATGTATGTAGAAAAGGTATCTTAGTAAACTAGTGGTGCTCATGATAGTAGGTTACTGCGTGTGCTATCATGCACAAAAGTCTCATCCAAAGACTCATTACACCGATGATACGGCGCTGTAGTCGCATAGTAAGCTCCTCGATCCGGACATCTGGAATAGCCAGGGTTAATCCCTCTATGTGATCTTGCAATTCAGCCAGAGTCTCAGCCAAATCAAAGTCTCGGAGAACCACTCTCCCTATAGGTCTATGTGCTGGTCCAACTACATCTCGTGGGTCTCCCACAGGTTGAACATGTCTGATATCTATATGCATAAAAAAATGATTTTGTTTAGTCTTGGAAATAATCAAAAACACAAAAATGAAAAAACTTTAAAGAATTAAAAACACTTGGTCAAACAATTTACCAATAGCACCCCACATTGCTCTAGTTGGCAGTAGTAAATCTGGATCGTCAAGAAAATCCATTCTTGAATATGGATATTCTGCAAAAGTCATCTCTTGTCAATTGACCCATTTAAAGAATGTAGGGGTAAATATAATCGAAGAATGGGCACCATGCCTAGCCATAAGATTTGTCCACCTCTGTATCCGTGGGTCTCTCAGTCCAGATACACCTAGTGAAATGTGTTGTGGTTGCAAGAGAGGTATTCTCTCCAAGGAAAAAGAAATCATGATTGATCCATAGCCAATTTTTTTTATCTTTCCACTTTTCACCTTGGTCAGTTGTTCTTTCACAGATGAAAAGACAGCCCCGCACTAGTTGAACACTTTTGGCTCTAAACATTCTAAAGCATACTGCATGTATGATTTGTTAGCCAAATGAAGCGTAGAACTACTAGCTAATCTGGAAATGGTAGAAGGGATTGTCCTTAGTGGTAAATCACTAACATCCTTGATAAGTATCCTTCCGTCTCTGCTAGGCTGGGCACCCGGCCTACAGAACTGTCGCACATAATCTTTCACTGGTCTACCTCCGTGGGCAAGACGTGTTAGTGAAATGAGGGCACCCCGCCTCAACAATCTAGTTAGGAATTATATATAATCAATTGTAAAAGGGACCTCTTTTTCCCAAATGTGAAAAGACTGATCGGTCGGATCCCATGATTGAACAAGGAACCATAGAAGATCCATCTGCTGCCACATGTTGGATAACTGAAAATACTTGAGTAATCCACAATTTCTTAGGGCCTCAAATGTTCTTTGATTTCTCAAGGCTATGATATCTTGTTCTTCATGCTCTCTTTCTCTCCATATGATTACCATTTCAAATTCCTGAATTGGAAAAAGAAACCCTAGGGACCTCAAAACCCTAAAATGTTCTTAACTAAAACAAGAGATAAATAGAATGAAATAAAAGAGAATAGAGTTAGTTCCTACATGGTCCAAATAGCAAAAGGAATAATCCCCTCAATCCTTTGAAATCAACTGGTGAACTTCGGGAAAAAAACTGCTCCAGAGATCAGAAGGTAAAAACAGGATGGTGAAAATGAATGGTAAGAACCAATTTTTATGTTTATTTCTTCCACAGTAATCGAGTAAAAAATGGTTTTCATTTATTTAATCCATGAACATGTATTGTTTAATCTTTTGATGGAATCTTGAGCAGGATTAACAACTGACAAGCAGTTATGACGTGCTTATGTGTAAATTGAACATCTTTGACCACAAAGAAAACTTTTATCACTTTTTCGAGCTTTGTTAAAAACAAAAAAGGAACCCCCTTGGAGTCCTCTTTAAGCTCTTTTCACACTCTCTAAACATGAAAAGATTGTTGAGTGCTTGTCATTTATAGCTCGTTAATGGATTAGAATAGATATCTACTCGGTATAGTTTTACCCCTTCTTCGGGCTAAGATAGATTAACTACGAAAAAGGTACTCGTTGGTCAAACATGATCAATAAGTTCTCTCTTGTATTATTTTATGCTTTTTCAGGCTTGAGAGACAAATGTACGAAAAAGAACTTGTAGAGTTTCCTTTTAGTCCCTTTTTAGACTCTCTAAATGTGAAAAGGACCAAGTTATCTTTGTCATTAAACTCGTTAAAAGCATTAAATAGCGACAAACTTGTCCATCTAGACAAGTCTGAGTTTCACCTTTGCTAGACTCGTTAAAACATCAAATAGCGATGGATTCACCCAAAGGGTGAAATCATACAACAAGCATATGTTATCCTCCTCAAGCTTGATAAAAAATAAAGAGGTACTGGTCAGAGATGACTGGGGAAAATGGGAAAAAGGCGAGAACACTTTATAGTAGCAGGTTACTCTTGAACATGAAACTTTCACTTCATCACCGTGACTATGTGGGTTGGATCATTCAGGTTGATGGTTATCACAATGTTGGTCTATCATACCATCCATCACTTTGTTTTGGGTCAATGCTACCAATTCACTTCAGTGTTGTTGATATGTTCAAGAGAAGTCATTCAGTTCAAAACTTCATCCTTTACAATACAATAAACCTTCATTTTCATGCCCGCCATTCCTGAACCTTGTGTCGTCAGTCAATATTAAATCTCCAAAATCATTTACCTCGTTTCATGTCATTGATGTGGGATACATCAAGGCCCTCTTGCGACGAGTCGCTTCTTGTCGACATCAACACATCATCCGAGAAGTTGACTTAGAAACACCCCTTCAGTACCTTCAGGCTTGCATACATCAATGGCAGGTTTCTTGCTTCCGGCGATAGGTTGACATCACTGGCCTTCGATCGAAAGAATTCGTATGGTGTTTGACATCAAATCATTTATTCACACCATGCAGAATGTAATGCAGTACCTTGAGGGTCATTATCATTATTGGTGATTCCTCTCACGTCTGTTAATGGCTCACATCATTGGTTGGTAATCAGATGATGTCTCTCCATGTTCGACTTCAGATCATCTATTCACATGGTTAGACTTGTACTTGAGTGAAAGATTGAACGATATTGAAGACCCCAGATCTAGTTTCATCCATCTGGGTTGCGATATATTTTTAAGGAGTACTATATCAAATGAAAAATAGCCTTACATTCATGGTCATCCATTCATGCGTCTACATCTATAGACGACTATATTTGTACATGTAATAAAAGTTTATAAGCTGAGCATGGATATGCCTTCCCTCAGCTAATTTGTGAGAAAAAATCAAAGTATCATGATATATGTATTTTAACTAATGCAGGTCTCCTTCCATTTCGAAACCTTCTCTCCAAGTTGTAAAGAATCTCACTCGACATGTTTATTTTCGACTTCACGCTTTAGGGGGCAACTGTTATAGGTCAATTTGGGCACATCAACCCCAGCTTCCAGATCTGTATATTAGGGTCCATCAATCCTAATTCAGTTGTTTTCATTCCCTAATGAAGTTAAACTACATCATGCTTGCCTCCCAAGAGTTTCCATGTCATCATTCATCCAAAAAATGCCCCTAAGGAGAGCAGCGTAGGTGATCCTTTATTAGGCTACATTGCAATGTAGGAATTGCACTGTTTGGGTGCACTGTAGTGTAGTTGGCCTTTGTTTCACCTGCGCTGAGTGAGATTCATCGAATTTTTGAAATGAATCCATTGGATTCCTCATCTAATGGATGCTTCTGGAAGTTTCCAGATGGATTGAGCTTGCTTTTGGATGAGGAAGACGATGAATGAACCTTAATCCATTATCCCTTCCTCCATGGAACCACTTCCCAATTTTGGTAGAGCATTCATGAGGGCCATTAATGGCTTAACTTCCTCCATTAAGCTATAAATTGACTAAGCATTCAAAGGCTGGTCTAGGTTGGAATTTCTTGAGATAAGGAAATGTTGTTTGAATGAGATTAGTAAGAGTATTGTAATGATGTCGAATTGTTGCTTCATGAGGAGAGAAGGGTTTGAAGCTAGAAGGATGACACTGAATCGAGCATGAATCTTCATGGGTTGTAATATTTCCTTCTATTAATAAAGAATTCTAAGCTTTTTCCATTCATGTGTTTATATGATGTATATCATATTCTGGATTCTATGATATGTTTAGTTAACAGATTGTTGTTGTATGCTTTGATGGGTTTCTGTCTCAGCTTGTGTGCAGGTACTTTCCAAGCGAGTTAAGTACAGAAAGGAGCAACGAAATCGTTCAAAGGGGAGAGGGATCAAGTGAAAGTTACAGGTTGGTTCCTTTCCTTCCTTCTCTTATCTGTTAATTATAGCAAAAGCACCGAATTACTTTGTCTGTTGTTTCTAGACTAACTACTAGGTTTAGAGGGTTAGGCATTTGAAGAAACACTAAATTTTCCCAAAACAATGAGAGACCAACATTCAAATACATTTGACACAATGATTTATGTGGAAACCCTTCAAGGAGAAAAACCACTAAAGCGTGTTTTGTATTATGATGATAATCTAAGGCACCAACTCTAACTACTCATATGTTTGTGAGCACCCACTCACAAGAGGCCCCAACCACCTTCAGATCAAAGAGTCACTACTTTTCTAAAGGCTTCAACATCTTATAATTATAGAACCCAACCTACTTCAGTCAACTGTTCTACTACTTCATACAATTTTCAAACTAAGAACAATGACTTATCTCCATATTACAATTAAATTGTTATTCTAGTATGTTTTCGTTCTAAACTCCTTCTCATTTTCTTTTCACACACACTTAGTTGTCTTTGCCTCAATTGCTTCTGGCCCACTGCACTTTCTGCGCTTCACTCAACATTCATATCATTGGTGCACATCCATACAAAATCCTCTACACATCTTACTCTATTGTTCAACTCTATTTCGGCTCATACACAGCTCATAATCTCACACAACCACACACCATACAAAATTCTCCCCATAGAATTTTTCATTACCGCACTATACAAAGAGTTTCCTCCTTCTCTGTCACGTAGTTCGAGAACCATAATTAATGAAATAGGACTTGAAGGAAAGTAAACACTAGAGCACGAAACCAGTAATCATAAATATACATAGTACATTTCTTACGTGATCCAATTGACCCCTTAAATTCTTAGTATGACTCCCTTTATTAATTAAATGACCACGGTACATGTTTAGAGTTTTTCCAATGGAGACTACATTCTTAATTTGAATTGTCTAATGCTTGTCCTCTAATGTTATCTGTCCAAGATCAAGAAACCCCATTATAGAAACAAATGTGATATACCCACCACATTAACTATGATTTGTTGCCTTCAATCAAATCACTTTGATTTTGTGTCATGTTTGTTGTGCCCAACATTGAATTCTGGTCAACTTGATTAGTTTATCAAATCTGGTGTATCACTGGTTTTTAGCAGTGTCTACAGCTAAGTCTCCAGAATTGGTTAACTTCCATATTCAACGACTTCTACCAAACATGCCATCATGTACTCCTTAGCGACTTGGCATCATATGCCCATGGGGTTAGAAGCAACAACCTAGTTATTGAGTGCTTCAAGTCACAACTGAGGGGTCGAGATATCTCTTAGTGGGCAAATAAACTATCTGTTGGATCATCAACTCGCCCAACTTAACATATATTGAGATTCTTTATGTGTTGGGTCCCACATAGGTAAGGAGTCAGTCCCTCAATTCGTTTGGACATTGCAAGGGAGGTACATGGTGCACGAACTGTCTCAGACTATATGTCACCTTAACACCATTCATCATCAATATACAACTACCACCTGTCTTAGTTAGGTCCTACTTAGGATAGGGGTTGGGGGTCGATCCTTTGTACATATGTTGAAACCTTAAGCCGAACGACCTCCCGACTGGGTTGACCTTCTAACTAGCCCCATAGCCTGGCCTTACTAATTGGTCCGACTTCTTCACAAATATGCATACGTCCATAATTTCTTTTAACCAAGAAATTTCTTGCAAAACATAAGATCAATGTGGAACTTTGAAGCCTAGAACATTGAAAAAATTTAATTGACCATAATTCCATCATTCTTTGGAGTTTTTCAGGCTACCTTATACCATTGGAAAGGTTTATCCATCTAAGTACATTGCTAAGGCAACTGAGCAAATACCGTGAGACAAAAAGTGTCTTCAAAGATTGAGCCACCCAACCATCATAGATATAATATTTTTAGTTTCCTCACTTAAACTCCTACTATGATGGTTCTCTACTAAAAACAACAACTACCAGAGGACTCCCCCTCAATTTGACACTCATTGGCACTCTCCATGGAACCCACATATTTAACATCAATGACAACATTTTTCTCACAATCTACCATTTGACATCAATACAACATTTTTCCCAACATATTTTTCCCATGGTATTCTTAAAACATGGTTTTCTCATGGTATTATTCTCTAATGTAGCCTATTTAAAGACATAAAATTCCAATGAATTTTCCTTTTTTGCAAAGCGAAATATTTGGTTATGGATTTCAATGTTATTTTCCAATCCAAGGACAAAAACTAGGTGTTAGGAGGCCTATGGCATTGAGGGTTCCAAATAACCAAATTATAATTTAATTTACCACCTTCATGCTTAGAATATTATCTTAACTTATCTATAACAACCCCGGGTTAAAGGTCATGTGATAAAATTAATAAAGACAAAATAAGACCAAGGTCATGGGACACATATTCCAAGCTAAATGTTGGGAACAACATCCTAGTGGTTGTTCATTTTCGGTTTATTATGGCTAAGGAAATTGACAAAGGCATTGAAAAGGAAAAGAGGCATTAATTTGAATTTTATTTATGAAATAAAGGAAATTAGGAGAAAAGGGAGATGAAAGATCACAAGTTTGCATGAGAGGGAAATTGAAGGAAAAATAGAGGGAATTGAACAAAATAGAAGCATCAATGATAAAAAGGCTTATGAGGATTAGTTCACAGACCTTTGTTAATTAAGTTTTGGAGCTCTCTCTATTCTCTCATACTCTTACACATTTAGAGCATTCTTGGAGCACTCTAGCATTGGAAAAAGGAAGCTAAAGGAAGGCAAGGAAAGTGAATATCAAGCAAGGAAGAGTTGGATCAAGTGGCTGCAGCGGAATTACTTTGTAGGTATCGAGTTACATGTATGATTTCCTTGCTAGTTTTGACATGCATGGTACATGCATGTGCGTATTTGGTTCTATTACTGTCATTGACATGGTTTTTTCCAGGTGTGACAACGGTTTCAACCTCGGCTTGCCATTTTCGTATAACCATGGTGTGATGGGGTTATTTCATTCAGTTGAGCTTTGGATTTCCAGATGGTTTTGGAACCAGGTGAGTTGGTCTCAGGAAAATTCCCAAGGGCCTAGGAATCTCTTGACTGATAATGGTGGGATTTCGATGAAGCCTGAGGGTGGAGACAAGAAAATTCCTCAAGGTATTGGTGAAGAAATCCAAAGGCATCCAAGCTTGTTTTGGGCCTAGGAATCCCTTGACCGGTTTTGGTGGGATTGCGGTAAATATTGGTAGTGTATGTTTGTTGTTTGGGCCTAGGAATCCCTTGATTGATAATGACGGGATTGCAATAAAGCCTGGTTGTGTAGGTGCTTGTTTTGGTCCTAAGAGTCCCTTCACTAGTTTTAGCGGGATTGCGATAAAGCCTGAGGAAGCCTGGCTATTTTGTCTTGAGTCCCATATTTATGCTTGGAATATGGCACGGGGATGATTAGCTGAAATAAATATTTGGTTCAACTCAATCTATGGTCGAGTGGTATGTGGAATTCCCTGACTTGGCTGGATTTTTCATATGTTAATAAGAGCTCTTTTCCTCTTGTATTTAATGAGCATTCATACTTGTTATTATGTGAAATTGATGGTTGTTCTATCATTGTTATTATTTTGGTTATATGTTGGTTATAAACATTGTTTCATGACAGATTCTAATTATGGATCTTAACATGTTTTCATTGGTAAATGAATGGTTATTGAATGCATGACCTAGTAGATGATATTGCAACTATTATGCAAGGGCATTAGACCATCTTGATGATTCTCAAATAAGTATAAGACCCCTATGTTCAGATATGCATTTATGATTTGTAGATTACATGTTCTCAATGTGTTTGAGGAAATGACTGTCATGGTTAGGCTTGGTTAGGTCAATTTCTTGATCAAGTTTTGTGTTAGAGGCTTTTTCATTTCATCATTTATTACTATGGAAAGTCTCATCAAATTCTGGGCAGTGATTAGGAAACTAGGCCTGAAAAGGTGGCACAGATTTTGTAGTTGTAGGCTCAGAACTAGGAAATTGGCATTACAGTCGCTACCTTGCAGGCTTATGCACATGAATAGATGCCTAAAATTGCATGGATGTAAGCTTATGCATGTGACTAGGAGCCCAAGTTAGTGAAAAAGTAGTATAGTTGAGGGTTAGGGTGCCTCGAGTGGTTGTTTAGCTTTTGGGGGTCCTATAGCTCTTGAGGAAGGTCAGTAAGTTTCTAGTTGTTTACCCCACTTTATTAATTGTATATAGGAGGTAGGGTCATTTCATAGTAACTCTTCATCACTTTACCCCAGTAGACTGGTGAACTTGGGTATATGTGGGAGGAGGTGGTTACAGAGAGGTATCAAATCTTCAGGTTCAAACACTTGGATTGGATGGGCAGAAATTGTTTATCATGCATGCATGTTAGTTGTCTATGTGTTTCTTATGCATGCATTGTGATGGTCATTGTTGCAGTTGTGTCATCATGATGTTGCTGGTATGTTATGAGGTTGATTTGTTGGCTGAGATGGAGTAGGAGAAGCAGATCATCAAAGTGAGGTTGCAACACTGGACCTCGGGGTAAGAGTAGATCGTCATACAAGTATTGCATGTTTGGCATGAAGGTATGTTTGTTAATGGTTTTTATACAAATTATGGTTATATACATGTTTTCCATCCTGTTTTTGTTGTGGTTACATGTGTGATAAATGTTAGCTGTTCAGTGCGGTCATATGCGCATGCATTAGATATTCATGTATGGTAGCTAACTTGTTGTTATATGCAATGTGTTAGGCCCTTATAATACTAGTGATTCCCCCATTACTATTGTAATTGTATCCATTATTGTTATTATTGTGCCGATATTGTCCCCATATTGTTATTAGTATGCCCCATAGAAACCCACTATTGTTATTTTTGTGCCCTTATGTTATTACTGTTATGTCGGCTTGATTATATTATGACCCCTTAGACTCCTATATATAGAATGGAGGTTTAGTCATTTGAATCATCCAAGAATTGTTCATTGTGTAATGTAAAGGAGGTTGCCCCCTCGAAGAGGCTAAATTCTAAGGCGTTGATCTATCTTTTCATATTTTTGTGAGCTGGTTTCCAAACATTTGGTATCAGAGCTTTGGATTCTACGGTTTTGCTGCTCCAAATAGGTCATTGTGGCAATTTCGCTATAACAGTTTTACTTTGATGTTTTAGAAACGAAAAAAACAACCCATTTGAGACGTAATCGTTGAACCTTGGGTTCAAATTTCAGAGCTTGTATCGCTATATTTTCAGAGATATGATCTGAGGAAGTTAGGGTTTTTGTAAGCTCCAGAATTTATACTAAAACAGGTCATCGTGGGATTTTCGCTATAACTCTTTCGCTACGAAGTTTCAAAAGCTAAAACAAAAACCATTTGAGAAGAAATCGGTCTAAACCTTGGCTCTGAATTTCAGATCCTGTCTCTCTATATTTTTCGGAGATATAGTCTGAGGAAGTTAGGGTTTTTGCAGACCCCCGAATTACATTCCAAATAGGTCACCTAGTGAAAATCACCATAACTTTGGCTTTGAGCATCAGATTGAAATTTTGTAAGAAGTTTTAGAGAGAGGGCGACCTGTAGCTTTCTATGTATCAGTTTCAGGTACTAAGTCAAAACAGTGACACGTGGGACATTGTACAAGTTCGATCTACTAAACTACTTTATAAGTAGGTCACTGTGGGAGATTTGACATAACGCTTCCTTGGAGAATCCAATCTTGATCAGAATTGCGGGGTTAGAAAGAGGAGTTAGAGGGCTACTGTAGGACGAAATTTCAGATATTCGATATCTGTAGTTGTAGAGATACAACAGATTCAATATCAAGCTCTTACAAAGTGAAAAAAAAGGTAAGTAGTTTTTTTTATTTTAAATTTTGCATAAGATTGGTTTGAAAAATTAGTTTGAAGGAATTCAAAGGGAATAGTGAAGAATTATTAGCATTAATTAGTGCCCCGAAGAAAGAAAATGGAAACACCTAGTAAGCAACCTGAATGCTCTAGCATAACTCGTGAAGAAGAGGAAGAAATGCACCATGATATATCAAATTTACAAGACCAAGTACAACAAATTTCATTCTCACTAAAGGTAAATGAAGCCAAGATAAATGGCATGGAAACTAATATGAATGGCATACACGTTAAGATGGAAGCTAAGATGGATTTCATGGAAGCTAAGATGAATGGCATGGACGCTAATATGAATGGCATGGACGATAAGATGGAAGAATTGAAGATAAATTTGAATAAGTTGCTACAAGAAATGGTCAGTAATGGTGAAAGGGTAGTAAAGGAAACTCATGATCAGAACAAAGGAAATGTTAATCATGATTTCATAGACTCTAACGTTGGATTGAAGACTCACCATGTTCCAAAAATTGATATGAGGAAGTTTGATGGCAAGGATCCCGAAACATGGATACTACAGATGGAACAATTTTTCGATCTCCATAATATGCAAAACACACAAAAGGTACGTATTGCAACTTTATATTTGGAACCAAATCAGTTTGTATGGTATCAATGGCTTTGTTCTCATAAACAAATTGTCACTTGGGAAATTTTTACGGAAGAAATGATAGCACATTATGAGGATATAAAAAGCAACACCTTTTTTAGCCAATTGGTAAATCTCAAACAAAATGGTTCAATGATGGAGCACATTGAGGACTTCCAAAAATTGAACATAAGGGTAAAAGATATTCCAGAGGAGCATAGGATTGATGTGTTCATAGGGACTTTAAAGGATGATATCCAACATGAGGTTTGCCTTTGGGAACCTGATTCATTGGAGAAGGCATTCAAGTTAGCAAGAAAAATGGAAAGCAAAATTATGGCAACCAGGAAGCCTACC